>WYDF02025764.1:0-13001 GCA_009867245.2 Adranes taylori | reverse complement strand
ATGGTACACCTATACTGGTGACAAAAAAATTAATATACTACCTAAGTGAAAGATGTTTAAAAAGAGTATCCGCCACCAATATTAACAATGGCAGCAAAATCTCTCCACTCGGACAACATGGATTCCAAAAACAACACTTCAATATTCATCGGCTCCCGCGTGTCCCGGAACTGGCAGACAATGGCATGACCGAAGGAAGGGGGACCGGAGCCGTCTTTTTATGCGTCTCTGATATTTAAAGTACACAACATAACATATCAACAACCTGCAGTAAACTCATGTACAGCTACTTAACAAAACGCACATTCCATGTAAACATAAAGAGTAATGCATCACACACTAACCTTATACATCACACACACTATACATATCCAAGCATACACTTTTTTACAACTGCATGGGTACCGCAAGAATCAATCCTCTGTACTATTTCATATAACATCTACCGGCGGATATTCCAAAAGCACGAAATACACACCTAGCTATATACGTCGATATCAGCACAATTCACAAACAAACGTATCACACTGCAAGCACATTTATACGAAATAAGCTTTTAGATGAATAAACAGATTCACAGTGACCTGAAAATCGAATCTTTCTGTTTATATAAAAATCATCAAAAGCAACAATTCATTAATAAAACTAGCGACAGTAAATAGACCAATAGCCCTCAAACGCAAAACATAAGATACCACCCCAGATACCAATGGATCAAAGAAAACAAAATTAAGGGAGAAAAAAACAAAGCACAAAAAATCAAAACAAACAAAAATAAACACAAAACAAGATGTAAAAAACACAAAACAAATGAAAAACAAAAAAACGCATAAAACAAAATAAAAAAACAAAAATATTAAAAAACTAAACTTTATATGTTTACTGCTTTATTTCCTAAAAACAAATAAAAAACATGTAATTATATGTAGTTAACCCATTATAAACAGTTAAACTCACAAACAGCAGGCAAACAGGCTATGACACCACCGGCAAAACAAAAACACCGATACCCACAATCGGCAATATTGCACTGTTCGCAAAAGGAATTTATTCAGTCCACTGAAACCAAAAACTTTATACCGAACCATCTCTCTAACGTTGAAGTAATATGTACATGGTTGCGAAGGCATTATTCATATGAAGCAGATGATATCCAAGCATACAATTTATTTTACAGCCAGTCTTAATATGTTCGTTTAATTGTTTCGTACCCTTGCCTCTTCCTATTCTTTTTCATAACATCATTCTTACTAATATTTCAAAATCCGTCTTTAAGAATTATTTATTGAATTTTTATTGTAAAATAATTTAAGTTACTTACATTTGAATACAACAACAAGAAACACAAATAAGGTCTTAGAAGCATAGTATTTACAACACTTTATTCCCATTATTACGATTACAACTTGTTAAAACAACTAAAATAGAACCGCAAATGTTTAATTCAATCATCGAAATATTCTAATTAATAGATTCTTGTCTGGTTTATATACATCATTGATTATTATTATTTAGTGTTTAAAAATTCATATTGTTTATTTGCTGGTAAGTCCTTGATAAAGATAGGTATTCTCAAATAAAAGAGTGACTACTGGAAGAAAAACTCTGTGCGAATATGAATAATTGTCTAGGAATATTAAACAATTTCATATCATTCTGAGCAGTAACGTATTTAGGGAAGGCTGCTTAGTTCTAGTGAAGATTGTATTTAAGTCATTTTAGGGATAGGTTCCAAGGAAAAAAGCAAGCGACAACTTTATATTATTTAGTTCTAAATTACAAGACTTTCTTAAGTAATAAAAATTGAACGCTTTTCATGACTGAATATTGATTTTCTGTTTAATGCATTATTAGAAAGTTTTAAAATTAAAAAACTTCCTTTATTGGCATATAAACAGCTTGACTAAGCAAGACAACAAAATAATCAATAATATAAAAAACTCTAATAACCAATAAACAAAATTTTATTCACAATGTCATATCTTCCTGCACAGGAAATAGCGGAGGAGATACCTCATATTATTTTTCTTTTACCTTATATTTTCCATCTTTCAATCATCCTTAGCAGCGGCCTGCCCCCCCTTTTACCATCACCCATCTCCACCGAACTTCCCTTAACCCCCCACCGCCATTTCACCTTCATTCTGTCATTTTAGCGTTTCCGTACATTTTTTTCCGAGTCGAAAACCACCTACAATTAAAAGTTTTCTTCCTCACATCTTCACCTTGCATCCAAGTACAGTAGACTCACGATCGATTAAGCGAGTTCCGGTCAAGGAGTCGCTGGGTTAATCAAACTGGTAATCGCAAGATAAAAAGAAAAATGAAGCTCTTAATAGCGGGAGAATTGCGGTGTTTTTTTGTTTGCGGTGTTTATTGTGAGAAGCGATGTTTATTTGTTTTACATGCAATGTCGAGGTTTAGATGTTTCTACTGGCTGTTGCAAGATCAAGACATCACGTCTTGGAGATGTAGCCGGAAAGAATTTGAAAACTTTGTAAACAAAAGTGGCAGTCCTATGAGTGGACCATGCTTCAAGCTAAGGCGATTGATTTCCACATAACTTTTAAGAGGGCGAGGAAACATTCACTGCAAGCGATGAATGGCTCGACAGGTGGAAGAAGAAATATGGCATAAGGCAGCTGAGCACTAGTGGGGAAAAACTCTCAGCTGACTCATCTAAAGTTTCAGAATTCCAGCCTCGAACGGAAAAAATCATTTTTATGGAAGAATTGACCTCAGATCAAACTTTCAACTTAGACTGGAGGTAACTGTCGAATACTACATTCAAAAACCTTAGCATCAAAATTAGAAAAACCTGCTCTTCGATAAAAAAATTAAAGATGGTCGCACCTCTGGGTACCTGCAATGCTTCTGGTTTTTGAAACTGATTTATTAAAGCCTCTGCTTATAGGAAAGTAGAAAGGCACAAGAGCCTTTAAGAATATCAAAGTCAACTCTCTGCCAACAATGTACTGCAACCAAAGAAACCTATTCTGTTATTGAACAATGCGCCATTTTACCCAGATGCTAAATAAGTGTGCAGTGGTGATATTAATACTATATGCGTACCCTCTAATGTGACATCGCTAATACAACACCTACACCAAGGGATTCTAGAAACGTTGAAGAGAA
Source organism: Adranes taylori (assembly GCA_009867245.2). Classification (NCBI taxonomy): domain Eukaryota; kingdom Metazoa; phylum Arthropoda; class Insecta; order Coleoptera; family Staphylinidae; genus Adranes; species Adranes taylori. The sequence continues at coordinate 9,866 of WYDF02025764.1, read as the reverse complement.
ATTACCGACGAGGCTTCTCCAGATGTTGATTGTCAAATTACACGAAAGATTGATTGTTAAGGAACCCTTAAAGCAAGTCACATTGAAAGATGTAGCATTCTGGCCTGCTTCATCGTGGGACGAGGTGAAAACTACCACCATTCAAAAGTATGGGAAAAATATATTAGGCCTAGATGGACTTTTAAAAAACTACCAGAATAGGAGAATGTGAGCGAATTAGTTTAATTAGCTAATGAGCTACCGGTTGAAAATTAAATCAACAGTGAAGGCATTCCTGATTGTTGAAATGATCGACAATGTTGACAGTGAAGAAGACGACGACACGGATGAGATAACTCCAAAAATATCACATTTCGATGGGCTGAAATTGATCAACGCCGTTTACGCTTACGAAGAGTGAGAAGAAGAGTGTACACCACATGACTTACCCTATACACAGTGTTGGTCCAATATTGTACCACCTAAGAGAGGAGCGAGGTTAACTCAGAAAATAATTAAAGATATTTCTAAGAAATAATGTCATGTTTCTTCTTGCTAACATGCCTGTAATTATATTTAATTTATATTTTATGTTTTTTCATAGAATAAACCAATTTTGTACATTTCACGAGTTTTTACTTAATCGCAAGCCTACTGTATTTAGGACACACACCAATAATCAATAAGTGCTAATATCTTTTATTGTCTTTACTATTTCCAATTTCCACGCACATTTCCTCCATATTTCTATTCCTTATTTGTTGTTCAACCTCTTGTTCCCAAGTACTATCATTTATCAACTTTCTTCTCAATTCAACTATCGACTAACCGCATCACTCAATTAATTTTTGTTCTTTTATTCCACCGTTCATTCTTTCTTTCATCCTTTCATAACTCGGCCATAGTTTCTAAATATGCCCTTTTGCCATCTGCTCGAACACCGCTCGCCAACAAATCTGGTGCTAGTGATTGCCTAAATTTCATGCCCTTTTTCTTGCTACCCTCCAGTTTATAAATGGCATGAATTTTGGACAGCCACCTCAAGGCAATGACAGATAAATAGAAAATACCACTTTTGATCATTTATTGATGTTTGGCAGATTAATATTTTCTGCAGAACATCTAATGTCTGCTTGATCTACGCAATCCATATTTTCGTTACACTTTTTTACGAAACAAGAATCATTTTCGAAACAGGAATCATTTTCTATCTTTCATATACCAAAATATCTACGAAGTATGTATATGTATATAAAGGATACAGGATTCAAGTTTAGAACATATTTTCTATCTCACGTTAGTAGGTCTCTTGTATTCATATTAATTCAATTGGTTTATACGTTATTTAAAGAGGAGTATGTATAGAAGAATATTCCACAAAAAAAATCTCTAAATACTTTTTCTCGGTCAAAAATTTAAATAAAGGCGTATTTGTCGCTGCGTTCGTTCAAGAATTTCTTTTAACCTATTAAACAAATTTAGATGGTATTGGGTAAGCAATTCATACGATTTTTTTGCAGAACAGCTTCATCGTTTTTTTAAATCCATTTATTTTATCAAGAATTCAATTTTAAAACCAGGATGCCCAAATCTTGCACACCGGAAGAGACGGATGTGGTATCTTAAACTATGCGTCGAATGAAATGAGACTCATGTATCCAGTTGCAGTAGAACGTAACGTTTCCGCGTTTATGGCACAGGAAACTTTTCGATATATCTGCGCTGTCCGATTTGCCATGGCCTGCGATCGCTCTTGACTCCTTCTTCGACTAATTTATAAAATAGCAGTCTGACGTGCAATGGCAGCCCCCGGCCTACTATAGTCTTATCAGTTGTTTAATCTGCGCATGGTTTTAACTAATTTCAACAAATTTTATTTGATCTGATTTGTTCTGATTTGATCTGCTTTGTCTGATTTCATCTGACTTGAACTTATATGATCTGATCTGATTTGAACTGATTTGATCTGATTTGAACTGATTTAATCTGAGTTCATCTGATTTGATCTCATTTGAGCTGATTTGATCTGATTTGATCTGATTTGATCCGATTTGTTCTGCCTTGTTGTGAATTGAACTAATTTGATCTGATTTGTATTTGTTTGATCTGATTTGAACTGATTTTGTTTGATTTAAAGTGATATGTTTTGATTTGAATTGATCTAATATGATTTGATTTGAACTGATCTGATATGATTTGATCTAATTAAATATGATTTGACCTGAATTGTTTTGAGTTGAACTATTTAGACATGATTTTATCTGATTTGAACAGACTTGAACTGATTTCATCTGATTTTTTCTAATTTTATCCTATTTTGATCTTATTTGAATTGATTAGATGTCATTTGACTTAATATGAGCTGATTTGAACTGATTTCATCTAATTTGAACTGATCTCATTTGAAATGATTGGATCTGATTGACTGATTTGGGATGATTTGATATGGTTTGATCTGATTCAATCTGATTTGATCTGACTTTATCTGATTTGATTTGAATTGATTTGAACTGACTTGTTGGGATTTCATTTGATTTAATCTGTCTTGATCTGATTTGATCTGTTTTGAATTGATTTAAACTAATTTGAACTGATTTGAAGTAATTTGATCCGATTTGATCAGATTTCACCTTATTTGATCTGATTGGATCTAATTTGAACTGATTTGATCTGATTTGATCTGATTTGATCTGATTTGATCTGATTTGATTTGAATTGATCTGATTTGATCTGATTTGATCTGATTTGATATGATTTCATCTGATTTGATCTGAGTTGGATCTGAATTGATCTGATTTGATCTGATTTGATACGATTTGCTCTGATTTCATAGGGAAATAAGCCTGGTGGTAGTGCTGTGTTTGTGCAGTGGTAGTGTGGTGGTGTTGTAGTGCTGGTGTGGTGGTGGTGTAGTGGTGGTGTGGTTGTGGTAGTAGGGATGTAGTTATGGTGGTGTAGTGTGGTGGATGTAAAAGGTATATGTGCAGCTATGTATTTAAGTTACCCCGACACATCTATTCAGATTAATCGATTTTTGGTATATCCTTATGTTTAAATCTAATAGCATAAATATATTCAGTGTAATCTGGTCCTTTTAAAACCATACGGAATAGAGAAGTGATATGTTTTAAATGATATTTAGCTATACATAATGGGAAATATTTTGCATGTTGCTGATTGAAGCGATGAAAACAAAACCGAAAATAGATTCAGATAGTTTTGGAAATGTAATAATGGTTAAAGGCAGGAACTATTTACGAAAGGTATACAAATTTACACAACATAAACGTAGTCTGGATAAACAGTTTTATATACTTCTTAGAGAAAATTCAATACTAAACATCTCCAAATTAAAGATGTTAAAAGTTGATAAAGTGCTAGAAACGCTGCACCATTTAAATTTTTCCTCGTATTATTCTAAACTAATGGAGATAATGATTGGTTACGGTTGCGGTTGGGGGTGTTGTTTAACCACTTCTTGAATTGTTAGAGTCATCCAGTAAAAAATGGATGACTGATGCGTGAATTGTGGAAAATAGATTGGGAAAATCTACAGTTTGACATAGTCGTGGCTAGATGTTCTTAAATAGTAAAGAGTGAACCGTCCGTTAGATGACTATTCGAGATTAAGTTTAGACATAGTTACATATGTAAAATGTAGTATCATGTGAAAATCAACGATCGTCGAAAATTATACCTGATTTGAGCACATTGACTGTATGATGCGCAAACAATCATACGTTAGCAGATTGGGAACATTCAATGACTTCGAATTAATTGATGAAAAAGTTAATCACGCACTCGTCATAAGAAATTTATGACTCTACAAGACCGAATATGCTGTTGCTGAAAATACTATTAAAATATACAGTGGACTAGTATGTATCAAGGGTAAATCCAAAATTACAATTGGAAGAAGTACTATAAACTTCCAGTTCAGAACACTGCATCGAATGAAAATAAAAAGATGAAGAAAGTTTCATTTTCTGAACAAGTCAAAATAAGATGCATCAGTTCAGATCAAACTATTACTGATGATAATATCCTCTATAAGGTCATCTATAAGGGGCTCTATAAGGAAAATAAGGTCATCAACAGAATCGGTTTAAAACTATGATAAAGATGTTCCATTAAAGTATAACTATAAAATAATATATTATTTTATTTATTGGTTTCACTTCTTTACTGTATTGTAAATAAATCTTGATTTGAGTAAAATCGGACGCGTAGTCAAATAGATACAATTAATCTGGTTAAATCACCTAAAAATCATCTGGTTTTAAAGCGTATGAGGACTTAATTGGATATAGTCAAGACACCATTTAGCTTCAAATCGATCATGTCAAAAGTGCCAGACATGCTGCAGAGGGAGAGGGGACAAAGGTTTGGTGTAGGGGTAGTCATAATTTTCTGTATACCATCTACTCTATGTAGCGTCCACTTATTTCAACCGCCATATTTGTTTTCCAAATAACAGCTGTTAATAATCTATCAAATTACATAATTTTATGAAATATTTTGTAGGACTTACGTATATTTTTTAAGTCTTTTATTTTTCTATGCCACACCTGATAGAATTAAGTGACTTTACAGAATCTAGTAACGTTTCCACTGCTAACACGTAAATCTAGTAAAATTTGGGATGGGGTGGGGCTCCATGCACGTTCCACGTGCATTTGAGTTCACCAATAGTGGACAATCAGTATATTGCTCCAGATTTATGACACGAACACTCAGACCTTGGAAAAACCCCCTATTCTCCACCGCGCATGCCTCCAACACTGAGCTCTGGCCGCAGACCCCCGATGCACCCATCAAAGGAGCATCTATTGAGCAGACGTCTCCAGCTTAAAATTATACTATTAACTATAAAAAATCAAATTTCCCGCCAAACTGTCAGCACGAACAACCACCATATTGGTTTTTCAAATGATCAAATTCAATGCTTACTAGCTATTAACATTATGTATTTATCAACGGGCACCATCTGTATGTACATATTACTTATCAAGATGAATTAACGACCACCACGTATATACATTAACTATTAATCCACCACCATACTACTACCGAAAACAACTACATAACGCCATCTAGCGCTGAATTTACAATATACAGCAGAAATCTGTAAAAAATGCAGGTATCTGCCAAATTTAGGTAACCTACGGCACACATAGTGTTCGATGGCGAGCATTCGCTTTAGTAGTGTGCAACCCATAATTTAGATATCTCGTGAGATGTCGTCAGATGTTCGCGTTCGTACCCAATAACATGGTAGACATGTGTCGTGAAATGTTCGCTAGGTTTGTGGTCTAGAACTCTGTTTTCCTCTACTTCGGAGCAAAGTCAAATTTGATTTATACACAAGTTTTTTACAAAACAACAAAAATATAAATCAATAGAACAGGAACATTTGTCAAATAGAACAGGAACATTTGTTTTCATCGTTCAACCAAACTAAAAACAACACAATATATTAGTCATTTGATGAGACTTCCGAGTTAATTCAAACAGAAAATAGTTCTTCTTCAAACGAATATAGGAGTAATGAGAACCAAATCTTGAGGACAAGAACTCCCCTTGATAAATTCAAAATCAGATTTTTTAACTCAGCAGAATATCTTTTTACAAATTTTAACTTAAATGATCCAGATATATTTTATTTCACATGTAATTATTCAATAAATTCACACAATAACACAAAGATAGATTATATAATTGTAGGAAATAATAATCACGTTCAGACCACTAATCAATTAGATAATACATTTCAGACACGAAAGACATCTCACAAGTATCACATAGTTCATCCATAAAGTTATAATCACATTTAGAACATCAACAATTTCAGAACGAATTAATTACACAAAATATATCCAAATATCCTAACTTAAAATACGTTTTATTAAAAATTTAGAAAACCAGATTACTGGAAAATAACATGATGTTCCAAGAACATGTTGTCAATCTGTCTAGTTATTAATTAAATGAAACACAAAGAAAATTCTTAAATTATTTTTATGAAAACAAACCTAAATTTCTCCATCGACAAGAAAACTAAATTCTAATTCCTATCAGAGTTAACCTGTGTCTTAGACGAATTATCATCTAATAGTGCTTCAATAGAAAACATAACAGAAATAGAGATCCTTAACACTTTCATGAAAGTTGTTAGTTTCAGTAAAAAGTTTCAAATACAGATATCTTTGAATCTAAAAATAGAGACGTGTAAAAATTTGAAAATGTAATAACTTAACGTTAACTATGGCAGCTAAAGGTAATAATGAATCGTGTAGATTACTTGAATATTATCTAAAGATCCGTAAACAATGACCAATTCAAAGAAATTATGGCAGACTCGTTAACAAAAAGCAAAAAAGACTTACTTACAAACCACTTCGAAAGACATCCTAACCAACTATAGATGTTCACAATTAAAAATACCACCGAACTTTAATATTAGTTGTCTATACAATGTTCCAAAATTGCATAAAATAAAGATATAAAAAATATAACTCCTGGAAATTTGAATTTTAAATTTAGACCGATTGTTTGCTTCAGAAGTAGCCTCACATATAACAATAAAATGGTTGATAGAAAAACTGAAAAAGTTAACTACGTTCAACAATTCTCATACAATTAAGAATTCCACAGAGTTAATAGACAATTTCAAATCTTTTAAGTTTAATAACACTTTTAACATATGCTCGTTTGACATAACAAATCTATATCCTTCAGTCCCGAAGAACAAGGTTTTAAATATAATTTCCGAAAAACTAGTTGATAGCAACAATTCGAACAATAAATCCAATTTCATTTTCAATCCCTCGAAATTCTGTGTAGATCATAATTACTTTTGATTCAATAACAAAGTTTATCAACAGCTATCGGATTTGGCATGGGTTCGTGTTTATTGCCTCTCTTAGCCGACATCTATATGAATTATGATGGAAGAGTCCCTATTCAAAGATAATTCCTTAGATCTTACAAAAATCCAATTTTACAAAAGCGATGTAGATGACATATTAATGATAGTTGAAGGTGCAGATCCTGAAATTAAAGAAATCAATGATTTATTCAACACATTTGACCCAGAGATTATATTTACCTATCAGACATCAACAGACAAAACAGTATCATTTCTTGATATAACAATTAATAATAACCTCGACAATTTGAAACTCAAAATATTCAGAAAGAATTCATATACAAACAACCTCATTCCCTTTATCTCAAATGCTCCTATCAGTGGCGGCGCAAGATCATAAATTTATGTGGGCAAGATTCATTTTGCGAGGCCCTCTGCTCGCGAATGAAGACAGATTTTTAAAACCGCGAGGCCCCTCAAACCGCGAGGCCGTGAGCTGTAGCCCACGTCGCCCACGCCTTACGCCGCCTCTGGCTCCTATAAACCACAAATACGCACTATTCAATTCATTTGTTCACAGAGCGTTAGTTATACCAATGTCCACCATTAACTTCATTTCAGAAATAAACTTAATAAGGTCAATAGCTTCTCAGAATGGTTTTACAATTAAGCGCATAGATAACTTAATGCTCAGGAAAGACTGATGTAGTTAGGTCTCGAAACAATTTTTTTTAAATGAACGTACCAACACCGAATGGGAGCAAATGGCAACCCAGTAAGAAACTATATTAAATAAACCACACCAATGTGAGGTTGAGATTTTACCCAAAATCGTTTTGTTATGTTCAATCAATAAAAACATTTAATTATAGCTATAAATACGGTAATAAACAACAGTTTCTTCAAATTGAGAACAAAATGAATTAAATATTATACAATTAAGATAATATTAGCATACCTGGTAGTGGAGCTGGAACAGAACACAAGGTCTAAGAAATAATAAATGGTTAACTTCTTCTTGTCATAAATGTCATTTAGACGCTCTTAACTCAAGACGTCAAAACAAACTCCAAATCAATCTTTCTTTCTCATCGAGGTGCGACAGAGTTAAATCGATAAAAATTAAAAATTTCAATTAATCATAATAATCGGCACTGCTAACTATAAAATGAAAGCAGAACTACATTAATAAAAAATAAGGGGTGTGGGGATTTTAATTATATATTTTTTTAAGTTATTAATTAGATATATTTTGAACAAAATGGAAAAAACGTTCCAGCTCCAACTATAAGAGATTCTACACCAAAAGTTTTCTATAATGCATATTTTTTTTGAAATACAATAAATGTTGTAATTTCACCTCTACACAAGGAATGTTAAGAAACAATTCTCCAATGTTAAATATTAAATCACTTAGTTTGACCATTCTTGTGACATGATTAAACTTGAATAAGGAGATACTTGAAGATCTAGAAATCAAGTTAGCGCACATCAACCGTTATTTTGTCATTCAGAATAAAGATATATTTTGGGAAATCGGACCATTGAGTTTTATTACCAATAAGCTATTATTTTTGAAAGAGATAAGAATTTTGCTGATTCATCATATGTCTGTATTTTTGTTCTTTTTTGAAATGATTACAATTTTAGATTTATCACACTTACATTTCAAATAATGCCCTTTGGATATGTGCGCCTTACTGAAATAGCTAAAATAACTAAAATAGGCCAAAACGTATCAATTAGGGTTAAGGGATGATCGTAGCGCTGCATTAATACAATTTTTGGAAGCTTCGCTTCGAGTTTTGGGGTCCTAGCGACGCATGAGGGGTCGAAGAGAGTGAAAACTAGCCCAGACATATACATGGAGAGCCAGCAAGTGTAACTTGGAGCCCGACAGAGAGAGTGTGCGATGGATTATACATAGAGAGTAAACATATTCCATATATTCAGATAGGGGATAGGGAGGGGACATGATACTAGAAGTACATTGAATACACTGGAAGTACAACGCAGACAGTAGGTCGGTGAAGAGCAATCTAGAATCGTTTATTTGAAGCGAATCATTAAAAGTAGACTATCAGCATGACAGGAATCTGCATTACAAACAATTGACATCTGAAAATACCTGTTCCCAAAATACTTAATACCGATAAAACATAACGTTGGATATAGGTCACGGTATTGCTGAGGTTAAAGAAGGTGTAAGTAAAATAAATATAAGAAGAAGAATAAAACATAACCTCAAACGACGAGCGTCACCACCCCAGAGCCAGGTGCAGCACCAACAGAATGGGCCGCTGTCGCAGACCTCGAAGGAGTCCCCCTGCCGCAGCCCTCGACGGAGTCCCCCGGCTCCACACCGCGAAGCCCTCGAAAATGTCCCCAGCTCCACCATATATACGTCTACATTTCAACTGTACTAGCAAAAATCGTGTCAGGGATTCCCCAGAATGACAACCAGACATGAATGTCATCCGCCATCTTGGATTTTAAAATGACACCTGTCAACCAGCAAACTATTTATGCTAGACTCCAAAAAATACCGCTCCGCGGAAGGCGTCCTGTTTTAGAGAAGCTTACGAACAGTTTCGGGTGACTTGGATGGCTGGTTAGAATCGGCGGTCTGCAACTACTCAGATGTTAAGAGAATATTTATTTTTAAAATGTTTAAATTTTTATTCTTTTGCATAACATACAAAACGTGTGTTACTTCTTTTGTTGAATTACTGACGTTATTCTAGTTTTAATCTGTCTATAATTGTTAAGTCCCTTTCATGAAGACGAAGTTGTTTTTCTGAATTACGTTTAGCCACTACGGCGCAATTTTCCCTTAAGGTTAACGCGGAATCATTTTTTGAATATGTATTTATTTAAATTGAATTAATAATTCTTTTTTCTTAATATTATTTAGAAATAATATTTTATTTTTTAAGGCATTGAGCAGAGGAGTGGGAAAGGTATGAATGGGAGAGTAAGGAAAGAGGGAATATAAAGGAAATGTTAGAAAAAGTGATAT
>WYDF02025753.1:0-13003 GCA_009867245.2 Adranes taylori | reverse complement strand
CCTCTTATTCTCTCCCTTCTCTCTTGCATTTCCACATCCTTCATCTTTCTCTCTACCTCCCTTTCCCATCCACCTCCCTTTCCGGTATGCGGTAAATTGCACTTCTTGTCGGAATTTCGATTGACTATCATCGATGTGCTCGAGAACCACTTAAATTATATCGCTGAAAAAAGTCTTAAATATATTCTCTGAATATTGACTTTATATAAAAAAATTTCAAATTTGTAAAATTTATAAATTTTCTAAATATGTTTAATTTAACCTCATCTGACTATTATTTTTTAATGGAATACATATTAATGTAGCATTATTGTATACATAGGTATTTAATAAAATTTCAACAACTTTTGATTATTGTTCAGATTTATAAGTTCAATATCTTCTTGTTTACCGGATGTAAATAGTAATTTAGTCAATTTTAAAATATTCTATCTCTTTAAACATAAATATTGCTGTCTTGAGGTCATACTAAAGAGAATATTTCCTGAAAAATAATTAATTTTGCTATTTTATTAAAGCAAATTTTCGTAAACGTAACATACTATAATAATTTGCAAATAAATAAATTTCAAATAGGAATATAAGAATATTCCTAGATGCATATTCCCTATGCCAATAAAGAATAAAGCTTCATTGGCATAGCTTCGCTACATTATAATAAATCAAACTATTACACAACAAAATATAATTAATAATAGAACAACAAAAATTCCTCCAGGAAGAAGACCATTATCCGTATCCCGTACCCTTTATCCACCTTCTACACCAAACTGTCCACTCCCTTTCCCTTTCTACCCTATCCCATAAACCCCTCCGTTTCCGCCTCAACCGCACCCTTTCTATCCTGCCACTCCCATCTCTTTTCATCTCCCATTCTCTCAATTATCCTTTCCTTATCACCCCCCCCCCCAATTAATAATGGGTTATTAATTGAAGTTATATACCCTACTTCTCTTTTTCTCCATCCAATCACCCTCATTCTTTCAAACCTATCCCTTCCCTATTCCATTCCATCCTATCTACTTTCTTTTATTTATTTCATCGAAAATCTTTTTCATAATATCTATCCCTCTCTCTCTCTTTTCACAAACAGATCCTCAAGTTCTCTACTAGTATTTTCCCATTCACACTCCATTCTATCCCCTGACACTCTTTCATCCAATGGTTCCATTCCTTCTCCTTTCTTCCACATATTCTATACATTCTTTCTTCATCTTTCATCCAGTACTTATAACCACCTTGTTCACTCCCAAACCTGAACCTCGCTATTATTCTTTTTTCTCCCATACCTAATCCTGCTGATAAATACCCAGCATACTCCCGTCATCCATAATCCACATGTACATATTGTTATAATCTTAGTACCCCTATCCATACCTAGCATCCTCTTCACATATCCAACTTGCACCCCCTCCATTCTACCTTTTCTTCTACCGCTCACACCTCAGCTCCATATAACAATATACTATTCACACATGCATAAATCCATAATCTTTAATCTCATTCTCACCGACTCTTCAAATTTTCTCTCCCATACCATCGCTCATCCTCTCTATAAACCCCCTTGCCTTCGTTGTTACCATTTCCATATGTTCCTTGCTTGAAATGTTTTGTGATAAAACAAAACCTAAATACTTCGCTTTTCCCTATAACTCAAACACATCCTTAAGACATTCTCTTCCAACCTTCTTACAAACCATTATTTTTATTTTATCAGAGTTTACTTCCAATCCCTTTCTATCCATATATCCTTCCACTCTCGCTATCATTTCTTTCATTTTATCCTCATCACTCGCCATACATACTATGTCGTCCGCATTAGTTAGAGACCAAACCTTAGTATTTCCATTCCTCATCCCCTCTGGTTGTCCATTCTCCAACACACCCTCTACATTGTCCATTGCCTCCCAACATTTTAGTATAAATATTTGTTTTATAAATGCTTGTGTTCAAAATATAATTTTCAAAATATTTAACCCAGGAATTTCAGTTCTAGGTTTTGTTATCCATTTACAACATGTTAGCAACGTCATCTGTCAATCTTTTGGGTAGTTCCTCTAGCGGCTTCTTTAATATATTTGGTCACTTTGTACTATTTTTTTTACTAAAGAATTTTCATATTGGCTGCATAAAATAAATACATTGCACCCAGCAATTGCAACCCAGATCATTTACTATCAGGAAGCAGGAAACCACCACTTCGCTGTTCTATATGGAGAGTCAATGCTGCATTTCTTACCTCATGCATTTACTGTTGGTGATATGTGTTATATTGCCACGTACGGAAAAATTATGGGTTGAATTGAATGTGATTTGCTAGAAGCAGGTTAATCTTTAGCTTTATAAATTATATTTCAACAACTTTAAAATGCATTTAAATTATATTATATTTAAATAGTTCGTAGAGGTTCTGAGAATTCTAGGCATACGAGAATTCTAGGCAACAAAAACTGCACCTGGTCCGATTCGTCATTGTAGGATTTTATGCAGTAGAATGATAGGAGGCTGCATTAGGGGGCTAGAGTCAGTGATCATGGGATTGCAGAATGACATTCAAATGTTTTATTTTATTTCAACAAATATCTGTCAGAACTGTTCCTTTAAGTTGACTTAAATTTTTTAAGTAATCATTATAACTTCAATTATTTTTAATTATTAATTATTTAAACATTATATTTTGTTAATCATTATATTACATTGAATTAAAATGTTCTCCAATAATTTAACCCTTTTTGAGTTTAAATGGAGTTCTGAGACGTCATGTACTTATTATTAGCAGTTGCATAACGCAAAGGTTATTAACTCATGCCGCCACGCATACCATGTTTAATAAAATGGAGCTTGTCGACATCCGTCAAAAATTCCAGTTGAATCTTTGTAAGTTTCAACATGGCATTCCAGCTTAAACCCGGAGCAGTATAGTACTGCGCAGGATCCAGGTTATGAGCTCTGTTACACACATGTCGAAGATATATGCTAATTACAAGACATCGGTTTGAAAATACAAGTCTGAGTATTTGCCCAATGTTGTAATACCAAAGCTATTAAAACATTTTGGGCATGTAAATTCTCTTCATCAATTATAATAGTTTTTGACATATAGTTGTATAATAATACTTTAGCAGGTAGCTGAGCGTCGTCTAATTTTGAAAAAGAGTCCATGTAGTGATAAGGGAAAATTCCCTTGCGCCTAAGTAGATTAAATTTAATATCGTCGGGAAAATATTGACGCGAATGGACAAATTGGTCGAGATTTCTTGCAAGTTTTTCAACCGCCATGAAACGGACGGAATCTATAAACCGGAATTTGACAGGCAGTCGACGCTCATGACCGTCCTTATCTTGTGTATGTACCCACCTTAATAATTTTACTAAAGGAAAAATATATTTGCCTTGGTCTAAGCAATGCATTCTATGTCCTGGGTTGCAAGAGTATACAATTCGGAAGAAGATAATCGCAGGACTGAATAGGGGCCTGGTATGACTCAAAGTTAGCATATTCAACAAAAAGCATTTTTAACAAAAAGAATAATTTTCAAATGTTAATATGTTAGCAGCTCTTTCCATTCCAGAGCGCATTTTAATCATGTCTATAGTTGGTAAAATCGTACGGACATGATTGCAATCAAAATTGCTTATGACGGTTTAACTGTTCTTGCGTATAGAAAAGCGTTATACAGCCATCACGTAAATGAAGTTTATTTTATGTATGCTAACTTGCGAGTAACCTGGACATTTTTATTAACAAATTATGAGAAATTAATCCTTCCTCTACAAACAGTAAATTCACATGTTGGTTCCGCTTATTGCAGGTAAAATAGATGGGGTCAACTATATGCGGTGCATTTTTGCTATGCATAGACCAACTACATGCTGTAACAACTACAGTACTTGCTCATTTGAGCAATTACCTCCGTCGCTGCCGTTAAAAAAGGGACGCGATTTTGGTTTTTGGTGGAGGCGCCAGGTAATTGCTTAGGGAATCAAGTATATAAACCATTTTCATTTTAATTTAATTGTTGTATTTACAATCAATATTCTCCTTAACCATAGTTGAGATGATGATCTCTCTGAAGTGGAACTGGGCTTGTTACGTCGTGAAAATGCAGTATGATAGGATGGTTAGGTGATGTAAGAATGAATCTCCTTTGCGGCAGCATTTATAATTGTGGAATTTGTTTCTCATTATGATTTGCTATCTTAGAAGTATACGTTGCGTACAATGTTCATGTCAAGTGTTTATTGTCTGTTGCCACCTACCTTATAGTTCATCTCACTGGACTTTTAGTAATTTTCTTTATTTGCTCTAATTTGCTAAATTTGTTTACTATTATAATCTTTTTATCATTATTCCTTTATCTGTTTTTTAATTCAGTTTTTCAATTCATTATTCATCTTTACAGATTTTGTTTTGATGTTTGGATTTATTCATACTACATTTGTACTATACCTATGGGTCAGCCATATTGCAGTTTATTTGTCAAAGCAAAGTTAAATGTTGTAATAAATTTGGAAAACTCTGCCGTTGCCGCCTCCCAAGTGCCGAATGGGTGGAGTAACACGTCGTTAAAAAAGTTTGTGGAAACAGACCAACGACTTCAAAGGCGAATGACGATAAGTGGCACTCAGCGGCGGTGAAGACGGAAGAGTCAGTCTGTGGCATCTTGCAGCAGGTCCGCCATATACCCGGCGGATATCCGGCGGCTTCGACGCAATTCGAACTCCATTGCGAAGGGGTAGGTGATGATCCAAAATCCGTGGAAATGACAAATCAATCACCTATTGATTGTGTTCGAAGATTAAAAACCCTCCATCCTCTGGAGAGGTTGGACGTAGGATTAACTACCCCACTCCGTAAAAAGGAACCTGTTATGAAACCAAAACAAAGCCTCGGAATGGATCAAATTTTTCGGAAATGATTTATGCATGGAAATTGGCCTGATTATAGTATTGCGACTTCCAATGTGCGTACGCTGTATACGGTAGGGGCACTTGCCAACCTTACCGGCGAACTCAAAAAATACCGTGTGGAAGCCGGCCGCGATACTTCAAGAGACGGATCCGATGTGTTAAAGACCAAAAATTATACTCTATCTACAGTGGTAACATGACCAACATATATGGAACCGAATTTGCTGTTTCCAATCATGTTGTGAAGCAAGTAACCGATTTCAAAGACATGAGTGAGAGTATGTGCAGTATTCTTGTGAAGATGAAATTTCATTTGTGACTTCAATTTGTGTGTATCTAAGGAGCAAACTGAAGATTAAAACAAGGACGCATACTATAACGAACTGGATAAACTGTACGATGCTGCACCGGCACATGACCTGAAATTAAATCTGGGAGATCTAAACGCCAAGAAAGGAAGAAAAGATGTTTATCCGATAATTGAGAGCCTCCATGGACAGTCGAGTGACAATGGAACTCACCTCATGAACTTCGCGACAAATAAGCAAATGACTGTGTGAAGCACGTACTTCTCCCACAAGAGAATCGATAAGGCAACATGGGCTTCGCCCGATGGTAGTACTAAAAATCAAATTGATCACGTCCTTGTCGACGCCCATCACGGAAGCGATATAATGCATTTTTGCACTTACAGGGGGCAAATGCCAACTCTGATCACTTCCTCGTCGGAGTGAAATATTGCCAAAGAATTTTGAGACTAAAGGGTAACCCCAGAACCAGGAAATTCATCTTCAAAACGCTAAGAATAGATTAAATAGTCAAAGAAGACTATTGCAGGACACTACAAAGGCAAGACGAACAGGAAGATAAAATCGAAGTAAAGTGGTCGACGTTGAGGAATGCCTTAAAGGTAGCCGTTGAAACAACGGCAGGATTTAAAGAAAAGGAGAGGAGAGCAGCGTGGTTTGATGATGACTGCCGGATAGCTCTAGATCGAAGAAATGAGATAAGAAAGAAGGCACTACACATGCCACAAGAACAAACTCAAACTTTCATGGGGGCGAGGACAGCTGCTGCACACATGTGTAAGATGAAGAAAATGGAGTTGGAAGATAATAAGGTGGCGGAGATTAAGGAAATGGCAGAGAGAAGGAAAACACTCAAAATGTACGCAACAATTAAGGAGGAGAAAGCAAGTTTCCAGGCTAGGAGCACGATGATCAGTAACAGAAATGGAAACCTTGTAATTTACCCTAGTAAAGTGGTTGTTTGGGCTAACTACTTCGAGAAACTGCAGGACGAGGCCAGTGAGAGTGGCATTGCGAAGGGAACATTAGGAGCAGGGGGGGGGGGGATAATGGAGAAGAATTGCATATGAAGTTCACGCACTGATCTGAAGGAATATTGCCCATATCCACCTCCTATATAAGAAGGGCTCCAAGCTGGATTGCGCTAACTACCGGGGTATTATCCCTTCTTAACACTGCCTATAAGGTTCTAACTGAAATTCTAGACAGACGACTATAAAGAGCTTTTGAAAGAGCTTTCTCAGAAAGAGCTTTGGATGATTACTAGTGCGGCTTTAGAGGCAGAACAACTACTGATAAAATTTTCACAATCAGGTGGACCCTGGTTAAATGCTATGAATTTAACATCCCCGTACATTAGTTACTCATAGACTATAAACAAGCTTATGCCAGTGTAGATATACCATATTTGTACGACACTTTGGCACTGCTTGGGGTATCGCAAAAGTTGACTGCATCTATCACAATGACGGTGGTGTACTCAAGCAGTCAAGTTACCCCAGGGAGTTCGGTATCGCAAGAGGACTACGGAGTGGGGATGACCTCTCATGCATCCTTTTTAACCTCATTCTGGAGCGTATTATAAGCAAGCTTGGAATTAACACCGTAGGACCTCTGTTTAACCACTCTGTGCAGTATTTGGTTTATGCCGATGACGTAGACCTAGTCGCTAGAGAAGCTTTCCAACAACTGGAGGAAGAGTCTAAAGAAACAGGACTTCAGGTCAACATGAGGTAAAGCATAAAGAGGATTTACAGAACTGCCATAAGGCCTGAAGTAATATATGGGAGTGAAACATGGATGCTGACCGCACACTATGAGAGGATTTTGAATATATGGGAACATTAAATCCTCCTACTTGTATTTAGTCCGGTTTGCGATGGAGGTGTCTGGCGTATCAGAAAGAACGAGAATATATGAACTCTACGGGGATCCTTTGTTGGTGTCTGAAGTAAAAACATGCACGGATTCTATGTCTGGGATATTTCCAGCGAATGCCAAAGACTGAGCGGCGGGAAAGTGTTTACACAACAACCGGAAGGGCGAATATT
This sequence comes from Adranes taylori, assembly GCA_009867245.2. Lineage (NCBI taxonomy): Eukaryota > Metazoa > Arthropoda > Insecta > Coleoptera > Staphylinidae > Adranes > Adranes taylori. Next base: position 5,733 of record WYDF02025753.1, on the reverse strand, counting down.
GGTGATAAGGCCCAGAAACCGCTGGTTGAAAGACGTGGAATAGGACCTGCAAAGCAGGCGCGTTAGAAGTTGGAGACGGTGTGCGATGGATGGAGATGTGTGACGAGGCGTTGAGGAGGAGACTCGAGCTCTTAATTTAACGGAGCTCTTAAGTCAATGGATAGGAAACATATTTGAAATAATTTTTACACAAAGTTTTTTAGATTTTGTTTCTTGTCTCAAGACAGTAATATTATGTCAAAATTCAAACAGATAAAATTCCATAGTATAAAGTAGGGCGTTAAAAATATTCTATACAGAACTATCAAATAAATAAGAAATGTACTTACGGTAACCTATGTATTTTTTCGCAAGACCACAGATAATTCTTAAAACTTTTACGGTAGTTTTTTTTTAAATTTATAAAATATTTTAAAAGTAACGGCAAATTTATAATATTTGATCATCAGATTTTTATTATTAGCCGTTCTTTATTCTTTAGATACGGGTATGGGTAAAAAAGCGCTATACTTCAGCTGAAGAAACGGAACGAACAAAGGCTCAGGTGTAGAGTTCCACAGGGGTTAGTTCTTGTTCATATTCTGTAGAATATCATGTATGATAGCCTGCTGTACCCAAAAGGTATCAGAATGTTTGATTTTGTCGACGACGTTGCTGTTATGGCAACTTCCAGGAGCTTGAACTAAATCTAAATGCAGCAATTAAAATAATGGACAATGTATGCCTTGGAATCAACTCCAGTTAGCACCACGAAACCCTGAGACTATATGGTCAACTGAACGAAGAAGAGTTTCAAACCAAAACATTATAGCACTCGGATATCATGTGTCTTTCAGCAAAGAGGTCAAATATCTGGGAATAATGCTCGATAAGTTATTGCAATTAGAAGGCATGCGGCTAAGAAAGCGATCAGTCAGTATTTACGTCTCTAGATTCATGCCCCGTATATGTGTGTCTGGGACTACTAACGTAGATTACTACACACTGCGCCAGTATGGGAACGCGCTCTGGCAACTACCAGGATGATTAAAGTACTAGAGAGAGCTCAACGCACTAGACTGCTAGGAGTTACTTGTCCCTACAGGGCGGTATCTTTTTGACGCACTTTGTGACATCACTGCAACTGTACCAATAAAATTCCTGGCTCTAGAGAAAGAAAATGCATATCAACGGAATATAACCTACAAAGAGGAAATCCAGGCTTATTAGAAAGATGACAAAGATAATGCCATAGGTCTTTAAAGTGCAGATGGGCACATGCTGATATCCACTGTTCAAGCATAGCGTGATGTCAGACGCGGTAACCTCAGCTACCATCTCACGTTAGTGCTCACGGGATATGGTAGCTTTGCAGAATATCTCTATCGCATGGGCCGAAGAGTATCCAATTGCTGTGAATAATGCAAACAGTGGCAACCAAGACAGCGAGAAACAGCTGAGAGGCTTCGAACATCTAAAAACAGGCCTTAAAATATTGTCTAGGTGCAGGCTTTTTTCCGGACAGCATCGGCAAAAGGATTGTTCTAAAGAAGAAATTTGGAACGCTTCTTCTAGATTGGCGACAATCAGAAGACAGTTCGAGGGTGATGTGGAGCCAAATAGAAAATGGTCGGAGGCATGTTACGCACTGTTCTCAAGACGTTGAGACTGCTGGATAGGAAATAACACCTGGTCATCTTGATTGAGTTAATGCGTGCAAACGGGTTTTGACAGTAGGTGCATTGCCCCTGAGAGGTTTTAGTGTGTACCGCTTGTGAGGTATGGAACACCACATAACCAGCTGGGGTAGTCGGCGGCCACTTTCTTCTCGGTAAATAAAAAAGGTTTTTCTTTATATTATAATGGTAATAATAAATTTTGGTGATATAAAAAATTATTAAAAAAAGAAAATTAATGTGCTACTTGAAATATATTTGATGAATGCTAAACAGACCAATAAAATTGCTGACTCTAGAGAAAGCAAATGCATATCAACGGAATACAAATGCCAAATAGGAAGTCCAGAGTTATTACAAAGATGGCAAAGAGAACAGGATCGTGCTTTAAAGAGCAGATGGACATATCGACTGATATCCACTGTTCAGGCATAGTCTGAAGTCAAACGCGGTTACCTGAGCTACCATCTCACGCTAGTTCTAACGGGATATGGTAGCTTTGGAGAATATCTCTATCGCATTAACCGAAAGGTCTTCCATTGCTGTGAGTTCTGCAAAGAGTGGCAACAAAGACAGCGTGGAAAAGCTGATAGGCTTGGAACACCTAAAAACAGGCCTTAAAATATTGTCTAGGTACCGGCTTTTCTCCGGCAATAGGATTGGCAATAGGATTGTTCAAATCAAAGAAATTTGGACCGCCTCTTCTATATTGGTGACAATCAGAAGATAGCCACATCGAGGGCGATGTGGGGCCAAATAGAAAATGGTCGGAGGAATGTTACGCTCTGTTCTCAAGACCTTGAGACTGCTGGATAGGAAATAACATCTGGTCATCTTGATTGATTTAATGTGTGCAAATGGGTTTTGACAGAAGTTGCTTTGCCCATGTGAGGTTTTAGTGGGTACAACTCGTGAGGTATGGATCCATGGTTCATGAGTAAACTCCACGTAACCAGCTGGGGTAGTCGACGGCGACTTTCTTCTCGGTAAATAAAAAAAATTGTTCTTTATATTATAATGGTACTATTTGATTTTGGTGATATAAAAAATTATTAAAAAAAGAAAATTAATGTGCTACATGAAATATATTTGATGAATGCTAAACAGATCAATAAAATTGCTGACTCTAGAGAAAGCAAATGCAGATCAACTGGGTACAACCTCCAAAGAGGAAATCCAGAGTTATTAGAAAGATGATACGTTATTTTCAGTGTCATTTTCGAATTTATATGAATAAACAAAAGGCCAACAACTCAAAAATTTACATACTACTAAATTTAAATATGATTGGAATATGTAGAAAAATGATAGTTAGTACGTATATTTAGAATAATAATTTTGTTGATTCATATGTTGATAAAAAATATGTGCTTTAAGGATACAGGATAGTGCTTTAAAGGGCAGATGGACATATCGACTGATATCCACTGTTCAAGCATAGTGTGAAGTCAAACGCGGGTACCTGAGCTACCATCTCACGCTAGTGCTAACGGGACATGGTAGCTTTGGAGAATATCTCTATCGCATTAGCCGAAAGGTGCCTGGTTGCTGTGAGTACAGCAAGCAGTGGCAACAAAGATAGCGTGGTGGAACAGCTGAGCGGCTTGGAACACCGAAAAACAAGCCTTAAAATGTTGCACCGGTACCGGCTTTTCTCCGGGTAGCATAGGCAATACGTTTTATTCAAAACGAAGAAATTTGGACCGCCTCTTCTAGATTGGCGACAGTCAGAAGACAGCCACATCGAGGGCGATGTGGGGCCAAATAGAAAATGGTCGAAGGTATGTTACGCACTGTTTTCAAGATGTTTGAGACTGCTGGATAGGAAATAACATCTGGTCATCTTGTTTGGGTTAATGTGTGCAAGCGGGTTTTGACAGAAGTTGCATTGCCCCTGAGAGGTTTTAGTGGGTACAACTCGTGAGGTATGGATCCATGGTTCATGAGTAAACTCCATATAACCAGCTGGGGTAGTCGGCGGCGACTTTCCTCTCAGTAAATAAAAAGAAAGATTTTACTTTATATTACTGAATGGTAATATCCAGTTTTGTTGATATCAAAAATTATTAAAAGAAAATAATTAATGTGCTACATGAAATATACTTGATGAATGCCAAACAGACTAATAAATATATGATATATCTGTGTCTTAACTATGTCTACTTAAGTATCAACAATCAGTTATTGATAATTGTAACACGAAAAAAACTACCAAATAAGGAATTTTATTGTCTTCTTAAATGATAATTATAATAAATTTGTTTTTGATTTTTAATAACATGACACGATAAGAAGTAATTTAAAACTAATTTCAAGACATATTGCTTCTAAGCAAAAACACTAGTTTTTATATGTTACATGTATAATGATTTTATAATTATAAATATCTATAATTTATTTACAAATATCAATGTCATGTCACACGTATTTTAAAGAAACTGAATTTCTTTTAAATGTGATTTACAAAAATATATAAATGGTTGGAGCTTTCAATAAAAAAAAAACTACTCAAATTCTTATTTGTTTTCTTTAAAAGTATTTTTCTGATTATAATAATAAGAGAATAAGCTATAAATTTTAATATAATCGTTTTACTGACCCAAGAAGATATAGTTTTCGTGATGTTCTTAAAAAGTCGATGCAATTTTGTTTACCTTTAAAATGCTGGTCACTCTTTATAAGCGTAAGATTTTTCGCGTTGGTTTCCTATACAAAGTGCAGTCAAATAAAAACCTGTAACATCTTCGAATATACGTTATCTTTCATGGGCTTTCTCACTAGGCTTTCCGGAAACGCGGGTTTTTGAAACACGCCGATTGCGAGTCCAATGTCTTGGAAACGCGGCGGGTTCGGGTCTGGATTCGGATAAAAAATCATATAGTATAAACAGGGTCGGATTTATACTTTTGGAGGTCCTAAAATGAACATGTTTTTGAAACCCCGTTTTTTATTTTAATCATTGTTTCGAAATGCGTTTAATAAAGCCTGATTAAGTATTAAAAAAGAAGATAGAATGATTATAAAAGATTTTTATTTATTTTTTGTTTTACGTAGGAAATGGAGAAACCTTCAAAAGGCGAAGGATGCCCGTTGCATCCGACAGTGTGAAACCTGTCACTCTAGGATTGAGAAATATAATTTGTCAATCCTAGATTCCAGGAGGAAATTACAAAAATTTTGATATGACAAAATTTCTTCTAAAAGTCAGGAAATTTGTTCCGCCGCCTAAAAACAAGTCGTTTCCACCCTTTTCGGTTCCATTACACAACTGCTTATAGTACTACAGAGCAGAACAATAAATAACTAAAAGGGAAATAGGAAATAGGTAAAAATGCAACAAGTTGAAATTTTTGTGTTTAGAGTTAGCAGCGTTCAGAGCACACATTTGGCTTTTCATTAAGACCTAATATGAATTTGAATACAACTGGTTTTATAACTTATTTTAACCATAAGAAATTAATTATTACAGAAATTAGAACAGCATAATGAAGTAGTTCCAACAACGCGTTTTTTAATGGGGCAATAAGTATTGATAGAGAAGAATGCATAAGTATAAAACAATCGGAGAACAAATTCAGATCGGTTATGTGGGAGGAGAAAGGGAAAAGAGGGAGAACGGTGCGGGATGAGTGCAAATGGATATAATGAAGAGGATAATGATACTAGGATATAATGGAACAGGAAGTATTAGAGGAAATAAGGAAAATGAACAAAGGAGATGCGCAAAGCCCTAATACAATTTCATGTAAAGTTTGGTGATCTTTGAATAAGAAAGGAATTGTGGTATTAGGCTAGGCGCCCATGAGTGACTTTTTGTCACGCAACAGTTTCGTCACTGTCTCCTCAAATTCGTGTGCGCCAACGAATAGGTGACTGTCACGGTGACTTTCTTATGATTTTCAAGTTATTTTAAAAATAGACTTCAACGAGTTTGCAGTTGTTTGCGCTCATGAAATTTGAAATAGAAAAAAAAAATTACTGGGTTTTTCCAGTTTGTAACAACAGATTATTAACAGATACATTTTAGGTTTTGCACGAAAAATTGAAAAACATATTTCGAATTAAATATTGGAATTAT
>WYDF02025752.1:0-26399 GCA_009867245.2 Adranes taylori | reverse complement strand
TTCTTTTATTTCAAAACCTGTCCAATAACTTGCAACACATACCTAATTTATATATATATATATATATATATATATATATATATATAACTAGGTGAATAGGTGACTGCGAAGAAAGTAACAGCTTTCGAGAAAGCAAGCATTATTTTTTTATGTTTATGTGCTTGGTTAACTTGTGTTTATTGTCTTAAGATTTATAAGTCATTAATGACTCTAATCGCGCTCGTTATTATTGACTGGAATTTCTCTTTGATTCTACTTATAATGCGAAATACTATCGATGTCTTCTTTCCAGTTAAATTAATTAAAAAATAAAATTTGTCGAGCTAATGTATGAAAAGTTTGATTTACTGTTTATAGAAGATTTTATTATTGACTTGGTACAATTTAAGTTAAATTGGCCTAGTCTTTTGCTGTGGCGCATATGAGAACAAACTCTTCTTTACACCGCGACTATGCTCGCTGCCAATGTTAGGTTTCAACGTTCAAAGACAATTATACTGATTGAGACGTGCGACATGCTCAATAGAAAATTATCAGACAAAGCTCTAAATGCGTTTTATTAAAACTGGCCTCGGAGTGCCTTTTTATTTGAAATTAGAGACTTTTGGTGTCCCACTCGGGGATGGCAGTTCCAAATTCCTGCAGAAATGCACCAAATTTATGCTTACTTCTTTAAGGAAGAATTTTCTTCCAGTAAGAAAACTCCTTTCATATGAATTTTAAAGAACAATGTCACATAATATTCGTGCGAAGATCCTATTTTCCTATGATAGGATGTTCATAGAAAAATCAGATTCTATGTGTAACCGAACAACAAACTATAACCCCCTTTTTCTACAGACACCAATCAATTCAGGGAATGGCGGTGGCAACTTTTACGTGGAAAGCATTCAATACGTACCATCTTATTAAAAGAATAGAAAAATCTGGTTAGACGAAAGTAACGCTTTCAAAGTTCATTGAACTCATTACGAGTTGTTTTCTGAAAATACGATAGCCTCGAAATCTCGACCAGACGAGGTCACGCAAAGTTCAATAAACTCATTACATGTTGTTTGTGAAAAATCCGATATTGTTAAATCTTACGACCAGACAGGGGCACAGTTCATCAAATCCACTAAGATTTGTTTATTTGCACATGTATATCATCAAAACGAAATCGTCAAATACATAGAGAAAAAAATTCGCGTGAAAAGCTTACCATAAGAGAACAAAAAATATCTCCCTCCTCATATGTATACATTTTTTTGTTTCTCGCTCACCGTTAGAATAAACAAAAACTCGAAGAACGGATGGCCCAAATGCACACACCTGCAAATAAATGATGATCACTCTTAATCTCCTTTCGACATTAATTTCTTTTGAGCAAAACAGCAACAGAAAGGACCATGAAAATGCGAGCGATATATGTCTGTATCTCTCTTTCTATTCTACCTCTCTCTATGTGCACGACAATACAGGCGTAGCGTCGCTTTCACTGTAGGCTCTATCTCTCTCCTTCCTTTATGTGCAAGGTAGTGCGAATGCTGCGTAGCTAACGGAAGTTGCTTCCGTGTAACTCTTTATCTCTCTGTGTGCAAGGGAGTGCTAGCGTTGCATAGCTAATACCATTGGTCGATATCTTTATAGTGGGCCGATAACAAATAGTGGGTTATTTAAAATGGGTAATAATGTACGGCATTTTGTAGTTACTGTGCAAGAAGGACTTGGGTAAATTGATATTCACACATACATCCATAATCTTTAACCTCTTTTCACGGACTTCCCATACCCCCTTTCCCATACTCTCCACATTCTCTATATGCCCCCGCCCTTGCCTTCTTTGTCACCATCTCAACATGTTCCTTGCTTTAACCACTTTGAGCCAACACAAAAGCTAATTATTTATATATCTTCACCTTTTCAATATTTTGCTACCCTAAGTCAGAAACATCTTTTCTACTCTCCCTCCCTCCCTTCTGGCACACCATAATTATTGCCGTTTTCGCATTCACTTCCAATCTCCTTCTATCCATATACCTTTTCGCTCTCCCAATCATGTCTTTCATATTTTCTCTACCACTCGCCATACATACAATGTCATCCGCATAAGTAAGAGACCACACCATTACATTCCCAATCTGTAGCCCACCCGCCTGCCTATTTTCTGACGCACCCTCTAAATCCGACAAGTAAATGTTGAACAGACAAGCGTTAAATGGACAGCTTTGACTCACCTTCCTTTTGGTTTCAAACCAAGCGGACATCATATAGTTTACTCTTGCTCTTACTTTTGTACCCTCATATAAACTCTTTATCATCCATATCATTCCTCTCGATATCCCAATCTTCTCCATTCTTTCCCACAATTTCTCCCTCGCAATACTATCAAACGCGGCATTCCGGTTTATAAATAGAAGGTTCAACTTCCTTTTCTTCGCAATCTCCGTATTCATGACATAGTTAATTGTAACAATGCAATCAGCCGTCCCCTCTTCCTTGAATGAATGCATTCTGAAAATGCTAAAGTATTTCTTTTTGTTTTACTCCCTCTTCTAACCTTCCATTTATTATCCTCGAAAACATTTTGTACTGCCTAGCCATAAATGTAACTCATGTAACTTTCAAGATCCAGTTTGCTACCCTTCTTTTATACTGGCACAAGATCCCCTTTCTTCCATTCATCCAGCACTCTCTCTCCTCCCTTCAAAATTCTGTTCATCCCCCATACCACCTATTCCCTTCTCATTCATACAATTCCAGGCCCTTATATTTGAAACAAATCTCTAAAATATTCATTGGGGAGCAAAAAATTGAAACAATGTATCTTTGTGGAATTTTCTGTTTTATGCTAATATTGCTTAATCTAATCCACTGTACTAAGTTTGTAGCCTAAATTAAGAACTCAATAATAAATCACGAAGTATATATTCGAATTTTACGATACATCAAAATTCAAAAAATATGCACTTTCTTTCACTTTCTTGCATTCTTGCTCACTTTCCTGCATATTCGATTCTTGCAATAATAACTCCCTCACCTTTTGGCAGCTTTTGGAGCATGTATATGTCTTCAACTAGAACGTCCCAACCAATCCAAAACACATCTATTGCGATTCTTGTCCTGAATGAGAGAGTAACCAATGGAACCGCGTAATTCACACCTCATCCAAATAGTCTTAGCAACTCTCTAGCTACGTGAATATAGCATTGTCGTGCATATACTTGCTAAGATTGCCAAAAGACATAACATAATATAACATGATAAAAGGCATAACATGTTTTTAACGATCTTTACCTCTAACGATCATTTACCTCTAAAACCTGGTAATGTATCACTATAAGGAAATCGTTCTGTATGAAAACAAATCATGTGCGTGCTTATGAACTGATTCCTATCCAAACTAAAATAAAGCCACCACCAAATGAATATAGTATAAAATAGAGCATGTCTTTCTGCAGATTCTGACCATAATCGCTGCCATCGCATACTCTCCAATAATCAATCTTGTAATGCGATGCCGATGTTGCCAAAATAAACCTATATCCATTATTTTACAAGACAATCCAGCACGTCGAAATGTCGGAGCACCACCACAAAACTGTTCTATTCCGCACACTAGTGGACTCCAAACACCGTCGTCCCTTTGAGTGCTGACCCCTTTCTCTTTATTATGAACTACTATTCATATATATATATATAGTAGGTCTTTCATCATGACACAATTTACTTTTAAATAATTTTTACTTATTCATCACATTGGTATATTTTGAATTTTGACATACATTCTTTTAAACTAATTACACATAAGTGAACATGTACATTTTTCATAGCGATCGTTGTAATAGTTTTAAATTATGTTGATAACATGTGTTGATTTTGAAAGCATGAATAAACTTGCACAGATCCTGGTCTTCTAGAAATGTCTTTTCATGGCTTTGATACACGTTTTGTACAACAAAAAAGGTTTTTCCAAAAATTCTTAACTTTTGGTTTGTCAGTGTAGTAATAGAAATACAAAAATAGCCAATCAAAAATAAAATAATTATTAACACATAATAGTTCACATGATAAAACTCAGAAACCAAATATTAATAGATATTATGTAAGATAATAATAATTTAATTTATTTGAAAATATTTTTCTTTAATGTCTCCACTTGTAATGATGCGTCTTAAAGGAGCATCGCCCGATTGGAGAAACACCTTCTCAGAACTCGATGCCTATTAGCTGATAAGATATAGGATAGCTATGTCCAGTAAAGTTGTTGTGCAGTTTGCTATAGATATTAATGGATGCTCATTTAATATCTTTCGCTAGCCAAAGATGCATTGGACACTAGAGACTCATCCATGAACTTTTGATAATAATCCTATACTTAGAATTTGACTGTGTAAGATGTTATATTTTAGACATGTATTATAGTTTCATCAACAACTCTGTATTAAAGTAGGTTATATTATCATTTCGTTTAATAAATTGATTATTTCTTAAAGATCCTGATTGAATTTTAAAATTAAATAAAGAGATTATTTTTATACTCAACTTAACCATAAACCTGCAGTCCTTTTAATAGGATGGCACACATTTTTGCTCTTCAGAAATTTTTGAAAACGATTACCACAATAGCGATTGCGCCATCTGTAGGTTAAACTTTGATCTATTCTGAATTATTCACCTACACGTTTTTGTTATAATTTATAGGTTAAATTATGATACATGCGCATATTTTATGGAATGCTTATTTGTCGGTTACAATGCATACACAAAGGTAAAACCTCAATTTCTTAGTAGTGGTTGTGACTGGATTTTGTACTATTTGACGATACTAGGCATACAGTTCAACAATCAGAACTCAATTTTGCATTTTTTGTGATTAACTACGTTTTATCAATATCAATGGTCAACGTTTAAGAGAGGTAAATGTTCCTAGCCCCTGCTTTAACGTGATAGGTCTAACAGAACACGAAGCAAGTGACACTTATGAGGTGAAAAGTCAGGTGCCGGGGTGATAGACTGCTAAATTTTGCCCTAAAGAAACAAATTGATTCTTGAGGATCTAAATAATTATTCAGCAATAGTATTATAGGTTTCCAAGAAATTTGTGTTATATTTTTGCGGCTGTGATAAAGTAATGAATTTAGGAAAAGTATCCTAACGAAGTCAGCTGTAAATTACACAAATTTAGAGAAAATTGAAGCTGTTCTAAAACAGAAAAAGTTTCCATGCGTAATAGGTGGAGATACGATCTTTTATCTCTTAAATAATTTGTTGTTTCAGGTAGTATCCCAACCAATTCAGCTGTACTTGGCGAGTTAGTAAACAATTTTGGGCGCTCACATGCAAGTGGTACTACTACTTATAGTACAGAACAAGGGTCGGTAATCTTTCGAGTGAGAAGATATAAATATTAGGACAATCTCAAATTTTTCGGCGAACCACACATAAATTCTGACTAACCGTATTCACCTCAAAAAAAAAACGTTCTTTGTCAATGTATCGCTCTTGTATCGCTCCTTATGTCGCTCCTTGTATCGCTATTTGTCAAAACTTTGTCATGTCTGATGAATCACTTCTTGTTTTCAACTTCATACTGATTCAAAGTCCATATTGGTTAATATGCTTCTCAACTTATTTGTTACTTGGTTCATAGATGTGAACACTTTGACGAGAAATCAAATTAGTGTTGTCCTTTTTGAAATCGTCCAAGCGGTTGGTCATAGTCGCTGCTCCATAACGTATTGCTCTTTAATGCTCTTAATTGCATTTGAAATGTACAAGCTTGTGTATCATAAGAAACAATTTTTCCTTATGATACACACGCTTCTTCTCCTTGACTCCTTGATTGGTTTCTCCGGACTAGTTTTCTCTCGGTTCGATCGTCGACGTAGATACACGGCATGGATTTGGAGTATGGAGGTGTGAGAGTAGAGTTAAAGATTATATAATTTTTATTAGAGGATCGGAAGATTCAGCCGAAGAATAAAAATATGTAAATTGTATATACCAAATTCGCTGGCATAGAAATTTTATTATTGACTTTATGAGACATTAGTTTTATTTTTGTAAGTGAAAAATTAAATTGTGGTTGCGTTGGTGATGCTTTATTAGGAATGCTTAGATATATTAATGTGTGCGAAATACTCACTCTGACATGAATGTTTAGACATTTATTAGAGTAATTTTAGTGATCACGAGCGAAATGTGAGCTATCAGAAGAAGACCCAAAATGTGTCTTGTTGAAACTGGCCTAGGTATAGCTTTTTATATGAAATCTTGCTGATGTCGACGGTTGATGTCGACTCATTCGAAATTTCTGCCAAACTCGTTAGGAAGGGAGAATTTTTCTTGAATCAGAAGCATTCTACCAACCGTTGCGAATTTGAAAGAACCATATCGCATAGTATGTCTGTCAAGATTCTACGATTCTATGCTTCTATGATAGGGAGCCCTCCAATAGGATTTAACGTGCCAACGGACAACGAACTGCATTCCCCTTTTGGTACGGGCATTCACCAACCGAGCGAATGGTAGCTGCAACTTTTATGTGGAAAGCATTCTAAACGGTGTATGTTCCTTACAAACAATAGAAAAATCTGGTTAGCTGAAAATAACGCCCTCAAAGTTCGTTATACTCGTTAAAAGTTATTTGCTAAAAATGCGCTAGCATCGAAATCTTGACTAGACGAGGCCACTCAAAGTTGAATAAATTTATTAAAGTTGTTTGTTCGAAATCGGAAGTCGCAAAATCTTATATTCCTACCGGGGCAATTAACGCAAGTTCAGCAACTCTATTACGAGTTGTTTATTTAAAATCTGATATCACCAAAAGTGAAACTCTGCACCAAAAGTGAGCGCGGAAATTAAGACGCAAAAAAAGAGAACAAACATACCTTTCTCTCTTGGTATGTATCATTTATTGCTCATATTATGCACTCTATGCAAGCGCACAAGAAACGTAAAAACATTTGCCTAGAGCAAAAACAACAACAAAATGAAGGTAATCGAAAAATGCGTGCTATATATATTTTCCATCTCACTTACTCTGCTGACTCTCTCTCTCTAACATTCGTGAATGCAAACGTAGTTGTGTAACTTGCGGCAGTTGGCTCTGACTCCCTCCTCTCTCTTGAACTACAATGTAACACAAATGCTGTGTATCTTTTGAGATCGGCTTTCTTCCTTCTATGTGTATAAAGAAAACGAACGTTGTTTGGGTGATGGTCTTGGTCAACAATTCTATACGCAGAGTTTATTGAATTCTTGTAAAAAACTTACGTGATAATGCGTAGTAAATCTTTCCGTCGTTTGCGTTTTATAAAATTAATTGTTAAATCTGGATTGGCTGATGCTTATTTGTTTATTGCTTGTTTTAATTCATTTTTCGATTTTTCTTTAATACCTTGTTAATTTTCAAAACAGTTGTAAGGATTTCTTTAAAAACGGGAAGTAGGGGGTTTTGTTTCAATGCATATGTGGGGTAGATATGTTTCACCAAACAAAATATGTAAGAAACAGAGTTTGTACCAAGTCTTTTACTTGCTTACGGACTTATGGACTTTTAATTTAATGATTTACGTCGCTACCGATAAAATATACTACTGTTTTGTTTGGGATGAATCTCAGACCGGCAGAGGTGCTCATGAAGTTGTTTCTGTGGTGCTATATTTGGCAAAAACTATCCGAACAGATAGTTATGCAGAGACCTTAAGTATTTGGTCTGATAAATGTCCGAGTCAAAACATCAACATTACGATAATTGTAAACTATTTTTATCTTTTACAAATAATATGTCCTTCATTAAAGCTTATCATTCGAAAGTTCCTCTTGTATAATGTTGGAGAATCTAATTGATTTTAAAACAATTAAAATAAGTTATATGTCTAATGGAGTTCTCTAAAATATATTTTTCTAAAACAAATTGCATTTTGACTCAAAATATATAATGCTAATGTACTTCCAATCGGGCTCATTTATCGAATGCGATCCATTGCATTGATATGCATATATAATAGAATAGACAGGTGAATAGGAAGCAATACAAACACAGAATTTTGTAGAAGGCAGGCGTTAATTTTTTTTGTTTACGTATATGCTTAACCTGTCATTTATTGTTTACAGTATTTATAATACGTAAATGATTCTAATTGCGTTTGTTGTTTTGGACTAACGGATTATGTTTTGGACTAACAGATTATTATAATGCAAAATTATTTACGACTTCTTCGGGCCCAATTATCAAAAAAAAAATTAAACTAGTGGATTAAAATTGATAATTAATAAAGATATAATTTTGACGTAAAAAAATAATCTTCTGTTAAATCCGTGATACGTGTAACATTCTGCTGCTAATCGAATTTGAAAACGGAGGTCTGGCGATGTCGGACGTCTGAGTAAATAGGAGGACGATAACGAGCGAAGTAATGCGAATGGAGACGGTCTACGGGCGCTGGTTACGGAAGGCGAATTGTTTGGCTGGCGGGGTAAACTTGATAGTGACGGCGATGCTTCGATGAGTATGACTCATAATCAGATTGACTCATTGGTGAATTTGATTTTTGGCGGTTGGTTTGTCAGTGAGTATCGAGTGGGCTTATCGTTGTTGTAGACCCAATGACGAGGCGATTGGTTGTGAGCTCTCCATTGGCTTTTTCACTTCGGTCTTCTCCCGTTTTGCTCGAAAACACAGTGAAAACGTGTGGACGGAAGTTAGAAAATATGTAAAAGTGAGAATAAGGTATAGAAGGAAATCAATATAAAGAGGGCTGAAAGAGGCGGCCGAACGTCTATATACAGTAGAATAGATAATTATTATAAGAGATTTAGAGGATTCAGCCGAAGGATTAAAATGTATAAATTGTATTACCTGATTTTGCTGGCATAGAAAATTTGTTACTGACTGAGAGATTTTAATTAAATTTTTGTAGATGAGAAAATTAATTAATGGAAACGTTTGCGGTTGCATTGGTGACGCTTTACTTATAAAATACTAGAACAAACCGTTCTTTATACTGCGACTATGCTCGCTCTTAAAAGTAATATTTAAGCGTTTAAGAAAATTATACTGATTGAAAAGTGCGACTAATGCTCACCCTAAGGAAACCAGACAAAACTCTATGTACGTAGTCTGAAATTGGCCCAGGTACGGATTTTTATAGGGAGATAGTGATTTCTGGCGTCCGGTGGCGGCGGCGGTAGCTCTAGATACTCAGGGTGGTGACTAAGCAGATCTTAATAAAAATTGATGCTAAAATCGTTAGGAAGGGAGAATTTTCCTCGAATCAGAGATTCTCGTTTAACCACTGCGGTTTTACCCTTTCTACTGCGGATGCTATCTAATCAATGAACCGACGGCGGCGGATTTTCTTACCGACAATAGAAAAGTCTGCTTCGCCTAAGGTAACGGCCACAAAGTTCATTAAAGTCATCAAAATTGTTTGTCCAAAATTGGATGTCATCTCGTGCAGACGAGGTTACGAAAAGTTAATAAACTCATTGAAAGAGTTCGTAAAGGTGTTTAGCTTAGCCAAGGGAAATCAACGCAGGTTTACCGACCTTGTTAGAGCCTTTAGTAGAAAACAAAGATTCGCCAAAAGCGAAAATCTATAATAAAAAAAATAGGCGCGAAAAATATGCCGCCGTGACAGAGAACATATGTCTCCAGTTATGGACTTTTTTGTCCTTTTTGTACATCGATGAAAGATCACAAAAATCGTGTGCCCATACATAGCAAATCTTTCCGTTATTTGAACTATTCACTCTTCATTGATCAATCTACTTATTTATGTAATTGATGGTTTTTGAATGTTTTATTCGTTTATTAGTTTATCGATTTATTTGAATGCTAGCGATTTATTTGTATGCTTAAAACTTTTGCGGCCATACATAGCAAATCTTTCCGTTATTTGAAATCTTTTATAATAAATCAGTTCTTGATTTGTTTGATAATCAATCTACTTACTTATTTAATTGATGGGTTTTGAATGTTTTATTCGTTTATCAATTTTTTTGTAGGTTAGCCGAGAACACTCTTATGAGGTCATACTCACATATCCACATGCCATATCCATGCTCTTACTGAAAGAACAATAGAAAGGAACCAACCCTGAAAATGTGTACGCCATGGGACTGGCAACAACTAATAAGATCAACCGGAGTTACGCTATTAGGGATGAGTTAAATGACTTCAAGTGCTTTAACACTTGAACTTTGCTAAATGACAGGAACTTTTGCTACATGACGATGCTGTTTAGATTCCAGAGCATATACCAATTTTTCTACTCGAATTGTAATACTGATGAAGATTTAGGAGTTTAAAATTTTATGGTACCCAACAATTTGCCTAGAACTCAAATGAGAAGTAGAAGCGCAAATGTAGTTAGATGATGATTGGGATATGGATGACGAACAACCAGTATCAAGATTGGTGAGGTGAAAGCAAATAATTCTGTAGAACTTTGACTATAAACAATGTGATTTGAATGTTTCAACTTTATCTAATAGGAAACAAAAATCAACCGCACAAAATGTATTAGATCAAATTATCATGTCTTCCAATAGTTATTGTAACGAGGTAATTTATCCTTCTAATTTAGTTCTATGGTAGATAGTTTTGTACGCTTGATAATTGTAAGTGCTTTAAATAATTCAGGTGGCTAGATTTCCTGAAACGTTTCTGTTACCTAAGCATTCAGGGAATAGAATATACTTTATCGAGAATTAAACTCTATAGTATCTAATTAAACCTTAAATAAATTGTTTTAACTATTCTGCGGCCACCGACACATGTTGCATGGTATTAGGAGAAGGCACACAGGTGCCAAGACGAGCTAGCTTTAAGGGGACTAAAAATTCAATAAATTATTTACATGAAATATAATAAATAAAATCTATAACTAGTGTATTTAGTAAAAATAAATTGAAAATAATTAATAATGTAACGGTGTAATGTAATTCTAAAATAAGTTTGTGATAGTAGGAGCGAGCGAACCTGTCAGTAAAATAATTTTGGGGAGTTTATAAGACAAAACTTGAGCGCCATGTTTATTAATATATTTGCACGTAATAATGAGGCGTTATTTGATTTTAGATGTAGGAATAATTATTTTGGTTTGCAAGTAACATTAATCAAATCATCTGTTTCTGAATTTATGCATCTGCTTAATTCAAACAGTTTTAACAAAAAGGACGATTGGTAGATGTTCGGGCATTGCGGCACTGTTTGTAGTTTAATTATAATTTTGGTTGACTGAGTCAGATAAAGTTTAAGGCAGTAACGTTAACAATATTACTAATTCTTCTGTTTTATTCTAAACAGTGTAGTGAAACTGAAAATTATAACCTCGTTTCGTAGTACGTAAATTAAAGTGGTTATTAAACTGAATAGCGTTTTGCAGTTATTGTACGAGAAGGCCACATAGTGTAGGAGACAATCACTGCGTATCCCATTAAAAGGATTTTCTCTTGCCAGGCATACTTGAAACAAAATCATCCCCCGAAAACAACAATATGCTCAACAAGAATGCTGCGCCGGTGGCATATCTGGAGAAGACTTGTTTTGTTTTATTATCATTCATTTTCTCAGTGGGTATGTGCCTCCTCCATGAGAAACATATTTTGGCAACACAGTGATGATTTTCAACCAAAATTGTATAGTGAAAATATCACAAAAAATTTAATATCGTTAAATTTCATTAGATATCTTTGATATTAATTTGTTTTATTAACTCAAAAGTATTACCATTACAACAACTCGTTATAATTTTCAACAATTTGCTTCGTCAAATTATTTATATTATTTTGATGAAGTTATTGTGTTTTTAATGATTAATATGAATTTATCTCCTTCATTACGCTTTTCTTACTGTGTTAATTCAATAATGATTTTATAGCAAGTTTTATATTTATTCCTTAAGATTGATCGGTAAGTTTAATGAAATTTTTATTTGTGAAGCTTCATTCTAAAAGGAAGAATTGAATTATGCTCAAACAGATCAAAATTGTTTAAGTGCTTGAAATAACTAAAGAATATTTCTAAATAAATTCATTTTACAACAATTGTTATGTTAAAAAGTGGATTCATTAAAACTGAAAATAAATCTAAACAAAATGATGAGACGCTGTAGAATGTTTTAATAAACATGTGAATAATAGGAATTTTTTATATACATTACCAATTTGTCATAAATGTTCCTTATCAATCAATTCAAAAAGTACATCAATATTTTAGAGACGTCTGACTTTGGTGTTTAGCCAAGACGTATTTAAAATGTAAACCTAACTCGACTTGACATAGATTTCGGATGTTGGTGTAAATCTTCCTGTAGCAAAATTGTGCTGCAATTTGTCACGGTCTATCGAATCTGAGAATAATTAAGTGTGAACTTCATGTGAAAAATATTGGACAGAGTTTTCTAAAACTATTTATTTAAATAATTAATTTGTTTTAACCTATTCGGGAGTGAATTATGAAATTTTCCGCCAGTACTGCGTTCTCGAATGAAAAACGATACCGTTTGTGCCAATGGAAACCACAAATTCATCTCTTTCTCAGTTCAGCGTTTGGCTTTTTTGTACAGCACATAAGTTGCTCTGATATAGTGTATTATCAATTACGCCATCAAGTAATCTAATAAAAATATCAGTGGGAGTTTCACAAAATTCACAGTAATTAGTCCTGACTCCATCAAAACATATATATTCTTCTTGTCTTTCAGAAACGTCCTTTTTCCCCTTTTCCATTCAGTTTATTATAATTTTTACACTTTTAATTTGTTTGAATGGTTACTGCATCAATCTCGGGTTCAACTAAACTCTCTTCAACGTTTTCATTATCATTGTCTTGAAGCTGTTTTTCTTCAACACCACTGTCCATTTTACTGGCCAAATCGATGTCTGGTAAATTCCCAAGTTCAGATTGAATTTACTCTACTACTTCGAGCAATTCCTCATCGGTATTATATATTCCATTTTCATCCAAACAACGAATCAGAATATAAAAATGTGTTACTTTTATAACGAATTTAAAAATAAGAAAACTTAGAATTCCTGACGGGATTCTAGAATCCCGGATAAACAAATACCCATTACTCCTTTATTTGATGCAACCATGTTATAGATCTCTAAAAACGTTAAATATTTTTTCTTAAATTTTTCAAAAGATCTTTTTATTTGTTAGCCTATATTTGCTCACTTTCTTTTAGCAATATAAACAAAAATATTAACTCACACTAACATGTAAACATATTTCTATCGAATGGCATCCATTTTACCATATACTACAATAACACAATAGTATAAAAATTAAATAAACTTACCTTTAAAAAAACTGTAAATATTGTCATACCCCGTTTGAACGGGTTGTAACTGGGGATTTACCAGTTGGTAGAAATGAGTATTAAAATTTAAAAATGAACCTGGGAAGACATAAATGGAAGATTAATTTAAAGTAGTTAGATTTGATTAAAAATAAATGATTAGTTTACTTGACAAGCATAGTTTTACATAACAAAACCGAAGGGTAATAAATGAAGTAGTCGTTGGTTAAACATAATAACCCTTTTATTATTAAAGGATCGTAAATAAATTTAAAAGAGGTCACAGTTAATTAACATCATAATATAAGATGTTTTCAGATTATTAAAATCGATATAAGTTAAACATCTTATTAAACCAACCCTAGCACTTTAGTCAATATATTAAATAAATAGACCTTACATTCGTGTGACAATACCAGAAGACAGCGTGAGCAGGAGAGTCAAGACGCCAACTGAACTGTTTTAGTTTTTACTTAAAATTGAGCGAGTTTCTAGTTCAACTGCTTCTTTTATATTGACTTCCTAACTACTGTTTTTAACTATAGAAGTCTATCAACTGGCCTTGATTTTCAACTCTCCTATAAGGAATTTTAATTATTTCCGTTCTAGCTAAACTCGTGCAAAAACTGAGAGTTTCTCTTATGTAAATAAAATTTCTGAAGAGATTTAAGTTTGCCTTATTACGCTACGCCGCATGTCTCCTCCCTACGGATAAAGTGACGTCCCTTTCATTTTTTGCTACTATGGCAAATTAATGTAATATCCGTTGATTTCTATAATACAAAATATCTCTTATAATAATAAGTTTTTCAATCAGTTCAGTAATAATACTTTAATAGAATTGTCTTTCTGTTCGTCGATATATAATATATATTTTATAGATTGCTTTATACAATAATTATAAGTGATCCAAGAAATATATATTTTGCTTACATAATATAAAAGTAATTTTCTTTGTTGATAACTGAACGTAAACTGTGTACATTATTATCAATTCATAAAGCCATTAAAATATAATGGGTGTCTACCTCACAAAGAGAATATATTTTTATTTAACAATGTTTTAGTTAATGTTTAAATTACATTTTAAATTTTCACGACAAATGGAATAATTTAATTCCATTCAATATTGGAATTTAACATATTTAGAAGTTATACAAAATCTGTTTGACTATCAGGAATATCTTTATTTTGAAACTTTTTATAAAAACTTTTTAAAGTTCTTTTTTGTATAAATTGTTTTTGTATTTGATATTGATTTAACTATAAAGGTATTTTACATCGGTTTTAATTAATTGTTGATGCACATATGTTTACAATGTTTTTACCATTGATTGCTTGGTTTTTCGGAAGTTTTTTTTTATGAGCATTGATTTTCAATATTTTCAACGTTCGTGTTCGATGTTACATATAGTTGATGTTTTTGTTCAAAACAACGAATTTTCTTTGAAGTGGTACTATTTTTTATTTTTTGTAATTTTTATATGATTTTGTTAAGTTCTTTCATGCTGATTTATAACTTCTAAGATTCTGTCGTTGATGCTGATGGCAAGTTGATGTAGCGCCGACGGTATTTGCTGGAGTAAAGATGAACCTCCGTTTTTTTCCAAAACTATTACACAAATACATAACATAGTAACAGTTCTATGGTGTTAATTTGGACGCCATGTATATAATATGAGAATAATATTCCATAAGAAAGTATACAAATTCTATGGCTGGTATTGAGTTATAGATTGTTGGTTATCGGAACGACAACATTTTGAAACGTCAACAAATTTTGTTGAGAATGTTTTAAGAATAATATGTGAACTTTAGTCTCGCACCGTAACGGGTACAGGTCGTTGGAAAGCTTGTTACAGGTTTAATTGACTTAACCAAAGTAGGATCGTAATTTTTTATAATTACTCTACTGCTTTTTATATTTTATTCTGTTTGTAACATAATTTGCTCTTGTATTTTATTTTATTATTTGTCTTCATCTATGAGTACTATTCTGGAACGAAACTTCTCATCTGTACCAAAGGCGTTGAAGTTCTCTGGGTTAAATAAATGAACCTTGGTTGAATAATACGTGGATGAAGATCGAATGGAGCATTGGCGGTATAGAACCTTCTCCATGCGCTGTTGGCGTAGGATTTTCGTAGATACGCGTGCAGGCGTAGAAATACATTAAAGCGTTATGATAATTGGCTTTTTGTTGATATGTAATGATTCTGAGGATATTGGCTAATCATTTGCGTTAACGGAATGAATTTGGCCTCTGCCGAATAATTGAAATTCTGCTCGGTCATGTCCTCGTTCTAGGCAACGTCTTCTTCTTGTATGACTCTCCTTATCTTGCATCGATGTCAAGGATAATGGGAAAATAGTATGAGAACAAGAATAGAAGAAAATGATAATTAATTGGGAATCCAAAGATCCAGCAGAAGATATGTCGTCGGATACTTAATCTTTTTTTTTGTCTCGCAGAAGTAGAATTGTATTTTGTAGAATTTTAATTTACTTATTTTATTTTCGTAGATTTAATATATTGTTTGAATATTTGAAATTTTACTATAACGCTTTAAGATCAGATCAATACTGGCTGCGATCATTCTCGCTGACCAAAAGGAATTGACTAGGTCCTTATTTCAGAATTAAAGTTTTGGACTAGCGCGATTGGGGTCTCGCAGCCAGCCACTTGAAAATTGCATCTCCTGGATCACTGACCTGGATGCCTACTTTTGAGCGAATTTTCTGGGTAGGAAGCTGCTCCAGATGGATCCGTTGAGCTGTCGATTGTCGCCTAAGGCGATGGTTTTCGGGCGTCTGCCGCAAAAAAGGCGGAGTTTGAAAGATGACTCTGCTACAAAATGTCTAGGAAGGTTATACTTCCGACCAATCAAAAGTTTCTTCCTGATACGTTAAGAAAATTTAAGGATCAAAGTTGCACTATTTCGTTAACTGTTATCTAGCGAAAATGCAAGTGGTGTTAGTTTATAATAGGTGGTGGTCACACCAGGTTGGAAATAGCAGCTTCATACGGCCAAAATATCAAAGTGTCTCATAGAAAAACGCTTCCCTCAAAATTACGTTAAACTAATATCCAATCAGGTTGTTAAGCGCCAAACGGCTAAAAAGCTTAACGAACATTCAGAGAATTGTGGTAAGATCAAATTTCCTATACAAATTTGCATAAGCCGACAAAAGGAAAATATACGTTAAACGGTTGCCTTTCTTCGTTCATAAAAACTAGTCATCGTAAATTTAAAATACGACAATGCACTTGTTCAATATTTACTCAATATGTATGTCACTATGCGTTTATAAGAGACGTAAGATATATACTAATACTAAATCATATGTCATATTAAATGCAAAAAATGTTCATTAAAAATTATCTGTTTCCAAAACTTGTACTCATTGTATAGTTTATTCTTTGTATTAGTTTAAAATATTGCTTTCTAATAATTCATTTATATAAAACTGCAATGGACCAACCGTCTACACCACTGGTATCAAATTAGAAGATTGCGCATCCGACTTTGGGGCAATCACATCATGACTGCTTTATGTATCCTATTAGAATATTTTAATTTCCGTTTTTAAATTTTTATTTATCAAAATTTTAATTTTTGCTTTAAGTTCCATATGTGTAATTTATTTCAAAAACTTATATATTGCCGAAACAATAAAAACCTCATTCTCCGTAACGAATTGCGATCCTTATTTCAAATTGAATATTAACACCTCACTTGTTCAATAGAGAACACACCACACTAGTCCTTATACGTGAAATCCGCATTATGTATTACGATCATCCTTATCACAATTTGGAAGATTTCGGCACGAGTCCCAATTTCGATGAAACACAATACCTCACGTACGTTACTTACGGAAATATAGGTAGACGTTTAGAAAATAAGGGGGGAATATTATCGAAGTTATAAAGGATCATATAATATAAACTTGCTACTTTCGGTGGAGAGTTTGAACGAAGTATCGTGAATGTATATCGAAACGAAGGGACTGAACTAAGAGACTAACCGTTAGAAATCATTCATGTGGGGAGATTTTTTCCATCGTTGGTTGCATGTATGTGTGCAAACATGTGTGCCTACATAAGAGTGTTGCCGGGGAAAACGAAAAATTTGTGGCTATTCCAACGATGAGGAAATTTTGATATAAAATTCGAGTTTTACCTCATAAAATGTAAGTAGAAGTTTTATTACATTCCTCTTGTCAGATAAATATTGTACATACATTTTTCTAAATATTTATTATACAGAATATAGCGTGATCAACAAGAGTTTAGCAATAAATTCATTACCTTACATTATAGGTTTTAGAATATTTCTTTAATTATTGAGTTTTATAAGTAAAGAATAATAGATGTTATTTTAAAGAAGAATATAAAATGCACCGCGTCGTTGGAACGGGTCGTCGTTCCAACCGTCCATAGTGACCTCGCTGAGATTACATAAGTAGTCCGGAGGTGCGTGCTTTTTTTGTGGCCAGCTGCATTGTCTCTGAATGGTTATTCAATGAAACAGCATTCACAGTTTACACAATACAGTAATCACAGGTATATTAAACAGCATTCTCAGGTCAATTTATTTTCATATGCAACACAAATGCAGAAAAATATTAATATCAAACTTAAAAGCGCACTAATGTCGGTTAGCAACTAAACAATAGCAATAACGTTATATACAAAGCGTTCTATAAGCGGTGCATATAGCAGTGCAATCGTATGGTGATAATGATAATATTTATAATACGGGAAGTATGTACATGAAGTTTATAATGCAACAGGGAAGCGGGGCTTACCAAAGCAAAATAGTATAGATGAAAAAACGATAGGAATATCCGGAACCTCTGTAACACTTCGGTGCTACAGTTACTGAGTAACAAAAACTAACCTCAGTCAGCGTAGGTTCGCAATATACTCTCTAGAGGGCGGAGCGAAAAGAATCACTGTAAGTTATTGTATCACTCCGTTGGCGTAGGTGCTACGGTTAAGCTATGATTTCCTAGAGAAGCGGCGCTGCAATAGACCCGAGGTATCGCTAAAGCTATGTCCAGACTTGTTCAACTTTTGGTCGTCAGAGGGACGCAACTGTTGAATGAGAGTAATGCGCGTTCCTGTGAGGAGCGTTCCTCAAAGCAAGAGGCTTGCGTGTGTTGACTGCGTTCCCACTCATTGTAGGTTTTATGTTCAACACACTCTTCAACAAGTCGCAAGATAATGAAGAAATATTACGTTGAGCATAGGTTACAGCATAGGTTGAAGAGCATATGTTACATACGCTATTGTGGGATGTCATTAACGAAGATTATGCCAACTAGATGAAGAGGACGGATGCTCATCAGTCTTAAGATGAAACATATTTCATAGACATATCAACCGTGAGGAAACCAATTAAAAGCTTGCGATCTTTTTTTTCTGGAGAACACCAACATGTTTTGTAACAGAAAAGCGATGACGGAGGTGAGGGTAATTACGAATCAACATGGTTTGCATATAATAGTCTGTTATTTATATGTGATTCCATTCCCGTAAAGAAACTATAGAATCAGTGGAGGTTACTCTAGTAACTCAAAACGACGAGTATTCCCACGAAACAGTAAGTAACTACTAATGTTTACTAATATTGCTTTAATTCATATTCCACAAATAATATATTCATATTTTACAAATGGAGCAGGTGAGAAGGCCCCGCTTAATCACTTTTTTCCAAACAAAAATCGATACGATTAAGTGACCGGAAAAACATTCTTTATACTGTATGATTAGATACCGTTCTCTAGCTGGGAATTTTGATACCATTAGCCGTAATCACATTAAGCGGGGACTACTGTACCTACACATTCATGGGTGTGTAGGTACGCATAAATATTTTACAAGTATTTATGTTGATAAGGTATAGAAACTTCTTCTAACATAAAATATTCCGTGAGTTCATCACTCATGTCACATGCGTGCTGAGAAATTCTTCGTGGAACACTACGAAGGGGAGTTAGGGCCGTGTCATTTGCAATCACTTGCCGCCAAATTCCAGGAATTAGTATTCCAGTGGTTGCATCTTCATTGTCCAAGAGGGGTGTAGAACCTTGTACAATCTGACTGCATACCCAGGAAGTTATGCAGATATACAAAATATCGACTATTATGTGTTCAACTATAATTTGTATCGACTTCGCAAATATAATGTAAGAAGTATAATGTGGTCTAGTACTATGTGGTAGTGGTTCGTCACACAATAAATTCAACTTATTTTTTTCTATCATTTCGCATAACGCAGAGTTACTATACACACCTCAACCCTGACGCCCCACTTTTACGTACATGAAGCAATAGTTTGCATCCACTAGTAGGTAAAGCGCATGGCGTCTGTCTGGACATATGATCGCCTCACCTACTTCCACTAATGTAAGAAGAACTACACTATCGAATGATTTGTAATTGTAATGTGAGCAATTTTCTGCTGATTGAATGCGAACGTGCTTTCCGTCCAATGCACCTATGCCATGAAGAAAGATCCATCGTCTGTTAAAATTGTTAGCTACCGCTTTCCATTAATCTTGGGTTGTTCGTAACTGTAAAAAAATAATAATAATAAATAAATTAAATCTGAGTACAACATATTAGTACGTATCAGTTCCAGTATGCACAACAAAATCAACACTCCGAAAGCCTCCAAGCTTCTGGGGCATAAGAGATGTCGCTAAGAGCACAACGAAACATAAAAGCAAAATATAAATCCGCGGAAGATGAAAAGGAGCAGGAAGCTTATAATTTCTTGAAGGTAGCTAGTAATACCATTTCAAAGGGTGCGACGCTATTTTCGGTGAATTCGTTTCTATAAAGCTTAGAAAACTGAATCAACGTAATCAGGCAATCGCACAGAACTTCTTTACGACTTGTCTCTTTCAAATGGAAATGGAAGAATTTTTCGCCCCATCCCCTCCTCATCTAGTTCAATATAGTATATCTATTGCTCCATCCTCGGCGTATACGAACTATGGATCTGCATCCTCTACTATTCTGCATTCCCCTCAATTGGGTGCACCACTGAAAATGCAACTTGCAGAATATCTACAATTCAAGGACAATTTAAGGACATTTCAAATGCAAATGGAACAATTTTCCGCCCCATCCCCGCCTCATCCAGCTGAATATAGTACATCTATTTGCCCATTCTTGACGTATACTAACTATGGATCTGCATCCTCTAATCTTTGTATTCCCCTTTAATTGTATTCCCCTTGATTGTACTTTGTATTTCCCTTAATTGGGTGAACAAATGGAAATGCAATTTGTAGAATATCTTCAATTTAAGGACGGATCTCACCAGCACTGATGGAACATAATGATTCTTTTATTTACTTTCTATTTATTTACTTATCAATATAATTATGATAACATGATACTAAAATAAAAAAATATATATTTAGTTTACTTATTTTAGTGTAATTTTTCCTTGTGTGAATGCTTTTAAAACTTTTGGTAACATTGTTGAGATGCTCTGCTTGGAGACTTGGAATAAGTACATCAGAGACATGAAAGAATCAGCAGTCGCTAAAAACTGTAGATTTATCGGCAGTCTAAGCTCAACAGGTATCCATATACTACGCTTATTTTTTTTACTCAATTTTAAGATGAATTAATAAGAAGAAGCTACACCCATCAATAAAACATTATCCATATTGCCCTGCGATGACGACTGAGTAAGTAGTTGAACTAGTGTGGTCACTTCGACGCATCCAACATTAGGCATGTGATTGAAGCATGCCTCGTGTTGAAAGTTGAACGTGAAATGGAAGCTCAAAGTTGACGATGAAAAGGAACAAATGTGGAGGTAGCTTTTCGGGTATTTACTGTCATCGTAGCGGTGACCAGAGATGTAAAGCCATAATACATTCATTCATGTTTCTGCTCTTCCGTGAGAGTTGAAACCTTGAAAGTCCTACAAAAATGAATTATTTTGATTTGGCGATGTTAATCTATTTGGAAGACTAAGAGTCGTCTGCATCGGAAGAAGATGCGAAAAGGTTGGAGAAGTCGGAAATTTTAAAAAATCATAAAATTGAAGGTGTTTTGCAACATTTTAATATGTCGTCATCTTCAAACAATGTTTGACACGAGTTTGGTTTGATTATGTAATAAATTCCAAAATACATCAAAGAAGATATTAACTCAAAACCGTATAACAGAAATAAGGGTCCAAAAACTTCCGGTCAAAAACATTATTTATTTCTAAGGTAAATTATTACTCAAAATAAGGATTAACAAAATATTCCGTATCCTCCTTTTGGGATGATATAGTTATTACTGGGTTAATATCAGAAACCGTATATAGAAGGGTATTTGATGAAGTCGAAGAAGCCTCGCTGTGGTAATAGTTGAAATTATTGCTTCCGCTAGAACCTGCATGAGAACAGCCGCTATACTGCTCTTGCTGAAAACAGTTTAGCTCAGCATTTCCAATGATGGTGCCAATTTGTAACCTTAAATAAACTCGTTCCCTTATAGGTAACTTTTTTACACTTTTATCAGTTGAAGCAGCAAATAGATTAGTCTCATCGTGTTTTTCAGATTTATTGCTTCTTTCGGCTATTTTACTGAGCAGTTTTATACGTTCCTTAGAATTTGATGAATGAATTGAAAAGACTTTTATGACCAATAAAAAAATAAACAAAATTTGCAGAAAAAGCAAAGAAAAAGAGAATATCAACACCACGTACAGAAAATTTACATACCAAGCCTCGGTAAACCACAAAGTACAAAAAATATTGATCAAATACGGAATAACTTAAGCAACACAAAAGTCCCAACGAACCAATACGAAAAAAAGTGGAGTTTACGTTATGCTGAAACAGGGAGAGCAATAAAGACTAGATTCTGTGAACACATAAATAACAAAACGGCATCAAACGTTGCACTACATCTATTCGAACAGAATCACAAATGTACAATAGACAAATTAAAACTACTAGACGAAGCAAAGAAAGGGCACAAACTCATACTACTAGAAACCCTAGAAATAGAAAAAGTACAAAATGACAAAACAAAAATATGCATAAACGACCAAACCGGACTACCTTATACACCCACATTTAAATACCTAAAGATACCGATAACTACAAATGAAAAGAACTCGCTACAACATCACACACGACACCTAACATAAACTCAACTGACTACTGACCACAAAACATACAATGTGTAGAAAGATGTGAAATACTTCATAGTTTAATTACAGTAAGTGCAATAATTATCTCACATAATACATCAAACAAAAGAATACAAAACGCAGACAAAAACCAGCAAATTAAGCAACAGATTACAGCTGAAACATAACCTACAATAAATGTAGAAACCAGGAAGATTATTCTAACCACTTAATATTTCATCCTTTTGTTATTAGCGGACATGATTTTATTAATATAATGAAATTTAATATACCGAAATATAACGAATAACTAAATGTTCTCCACACCGCCAAAAACGTTGCAAACATAGTCTCGTGTTGCTTTGACGATCGCCACGGAATTGACGTTGCTAGTTAATTCCGTGGCGGTGTGGCTACTATCATCTAACATACCGTATACATATAAAATGTACGAACAATGTTTTAGTACTGCTGCTCTATTGCAGCACCATTATCCTAGGAAACCGTAGATTTACTGAGTGACTAAGTAAGTCAGTTGGCTTAGGTTAGACTTAAACATATGAAATACGTTAGAGTCATACGTTGCCCGCGAACTTCGTATAGGAAAAACGTTGGCGGTAAGGTAGAAGGAGAAATAGAGCCATTCAATATACATGCGATCAATAATGCATTGTATGGTATATCTAATTGCTTGCCAAGCACGTTGATTCTACGGCAAATGTCGCTGGCTGTTGCCACTGCCTCTGTTGCTTCTGCTACCGTAAAATGTTGCTGCAGCTGACTGTTTTACTTTACGATCGCAAACTAAGATCCAACAAAATGTGATAAGTGTACAGCTATTTATACCCAAGGCAGCGCGGCAACCGCGAGCGAGGTCAGCGTATGCGAAAAACATACAGCGCGCTGAAGGTACAGTGCGCGCAGCGGACACGAATTTGCTTGATTATTTATTATACAAATGAGAGACCCAAGTAAATTTGTTACAATACTATCATATTTCTTTCAAGGAGAATTGAATAAATGAAGAAACAGTTAACTGAAACAGTTAACTGTAAAATGTACTAATAAATAATAATGTGCATTTATTATTTAGTAAAGAGGCCAAGTATGATTGTTGATTAATATTGTCTTATTTGTAGCATATTAGCTTCACTAAAAGGCTTTTCAGATCACCAAAAACAGTTGTTACCAAGAACAATTAAGTTTGACAGTCATTCAGTCTGCAAAGTATATTTCCCGTTCTTGTTATTTACTTTGGTTATTTATCCATACGGCTCTTAATCTATTGGTGGTAAGCTATTGGTGGTTACCGCATTCTTAGTGAACAACAATTAACCGCTTCTTACAAACATGCACGAGAATTTTGTTGCGGTAAAATACTCAACAGAATGCGAGTTACTAATAGGTGAGCGTACTTGGGCCCGAGATTATTGGTCCTTAGTTTTTGAAGACACAGACAACCATCCAGGTATTGTGAATCAAAAGCGCAATATACAAAACACCGCCCTAAAACATCTCCTAAATATGCCACTGCATCAGGAATATTACTCCATATTCATATATTGAATTTCCAATACGGGATTCCGACTATTCAACCTCTAGCATTCTATTGTGTTTCAATTTTTCGACATGTTTACGTACATATAGAAATTTGTCTAACTAAATACAAGGGTAGTCCCAGAACTATCCGACATAATAATAAAAACAGAAAAAAAAATTGAAAACATGTCTTTATTTTTCTACACAGTCTCTGTTCAGCTTGATATACTTTACCCAGCGATGATCAATAGCTACAATACCCTCTTTATAGTGAGACTCGTCGAGCTTCTCAAAATTTTACCACCGAGCAATTTTTTCAAGTTTGGGAA
The DNA here is from genome assembly GCA_009867245.2 of Adranes taylori. Lineage (NCBI taxonomy): Eukaryota > Metazoa > Arthropoda > Insecta > Coleoptera > Staphylinidae > Adranes > Adranes taylori. Next base: position 2,078 of record WYDF02025752.1, on the reverse strand, counting down.
CAAACTAAGTTTTGGGAGCTAAATCTGGCGAACAGGGTGTGTAAGGAAGCAATTCGAACATTTGCTCGTTGATTTTGGCTTTTGCTAGAACTGTGTGTGAACTGATGCAACAAATCTTTCGTTTTGTCAAATCTGACCGCCTTTTATTGATTTTATCACTCAAACCCTGCAATACATTCGCAAAATACTCGCCGTTAATTGTTTCTTCTTTCTGTTGTTAATCAATGAAAATTAGTCCACGCGCATCCCACATAACTGACTCCACAACCTTGCTTGCAGTTGGAACTATTTTCGATTTCTTTGTCAATTTTTTCATGTTTACAAATTCACAAAGGCCGTTCATTATTAATGGCTGGCAAACAAATACTGAAGAATGTAGCGTCGTCGAACTTCAAACTAAAGCTTTATAGGGTTAGTACAAGGTGACCACGTGAAACAGGTGATTGGGACTGTGCAGGCAATGGTAGGTGGGAGTGGGATAGCATTGACGGCCATGAGCACATGTAGTTATGCAATTTCCGTCGAAATGGAGCAGTGGACCCGCCGTCTTTTCCGGCATCATATCAATATTGGGCAACACGGTGAGGTCCCTAATTAAGAAACGATTTTCAGATTGGTTGACAACTTAAGAAGAACAGGATGAAAAGAAATTCACTTTAGCCTGCTCGAATGGTAGAGACCCAAGAAATGGTAAGAGCAGCGCTGTTCTGGAGACCATGTTGATCTGCTTGGAGGCACTCGACTGCTTTGTTAATGGGGCGTGAATCGGTATGAAAAATTAAAAAATTTGAGTTAGAAATTCACCCATACAAAATCATATTCGTGTAGAAATTGAATGAATCGGACTATACAAAGCGTGAAGAGTTTAGTTCGCTGTTCTGATCCTGCAACTGTTGGAAAAAACAAGATGTCCTAAGTTTCATGTTAGATGAGTCCCACTTTCATTTGACCGGGGTAGTTAATAAGCAGAACGTCGGTACTGGGCAGAGACAAATCTCAGACAGCTCCACCAACGCCCACTACATTCATAGCGAGTCACAGTATGTGTGCAATGTTGTTCCGCTGTGTCATCGGTCCCTATTTTGTCAGGCATGGTCAGCGTATAGTGTCAGTAAATTCTGAATGGTACACAGAACCGATCAGAAACTTTTCCTTAAGAGAGCTGCATAGGAGGAGACTAAACACGAACAAAATTTAAACACGAACAAAATTTGATTCCAACAAGATGGTGCAACAGCTCATACTGCAAGAATATCCATGGACTTTCTTCGGCACACCTTCCAGACTCGTCTCATTTACCGATTTGGAGATGTGCCTTGGTCTCCGCTTTCTCCAGACCTCAGAATGAGCGATTTCTTCCTCTGGGGTTACTTAAATTCTCCCGTGTACGTGGACAAACCCCATACATTAGAGGAACTTAAAGATTCGATTAATCGTGAAATCCAAATGATTAGCAAACATTACAAACAGTGTGGGAGAACTTCAAATGCAGAATGGAATAGTACATCCATAAAGGCGGTCAACATCTCTTAGACATTATTTTCCAAGCATAACTTAAATGGCATACATTTCACTACATTTTAATGTCAAGAAATAATTTTTCACTTGAAAATTAACCTAGTAATATTTTTTCAGAACAAGCCCTGTTCCTCGTGGTCACCCTGTAATTTACACCATAGTCATTTTTTTCAAACAATTACCTCCATCAGGTTGGATACTTCTGTGACTATCCTCGTAAGGTCATGTTGAATGTCTACAGTCTGCATTTCTAAATTTTCTAATTCTATTTAGTTAATGATGTTTCTTGTTACCAAAATATTGTTGGTCGATTAAATCAAGAATTCCAGATAAAAAATATTAATTCAGCCAAAAAAGCTTTAACTTTGGAAAATTATTAAGTTTTCTAGATTCAATATCTATTTAGAAAATATCCCACTTTCATTCCCACAAGTCCCACAAGTCCTTTATTAATAAATATTAGTCCTTGGTCCTTGGTCCTTGGTCCTTGGTCCTTGGTCCTTGGTCCTTGGTCCTTGGTCCTTGGTCCTTGGTCCTTGGTCCTTGGTCCTTGGTCCTTG
>WYDF02025741.1:0-13004 GCA_009867245.2 Adranes taylori | reverse complement strand
GCAATTCCTTAATAAATCATAAATTAAATGAGAAATCCTCTAACAATATATCTAAATTGACTAATCTAATTAATCAAGGAAATATAAAATGATAAAAATATAATATAATATAATATATCTTAAGCAATCAATTAATCATAAGGAAATTAGTTAAATTAAAAAGAAAAAATATATATAAAGCAATTCTGTATAATTCTAATATGTAAATGAAAGCCAGAAAAAAACAGTTAAGGTGCAAGGTTGTCAGCTTCTACAAACCTACAAACATCAGTACAAATAAAAACCTTAGACCACATACACCCCAATAAGAAGCGCGCGGCATATGATCACGTCAAAAGCTTTGTACTTGCTGAAACGGCAGCGGCTCTCACTGATGCAGATATATACGTCTCATATACTTTTTTGGGGCAGACATCGTCGAAAACCATCGGCTTATGAAACAAGCCACAGCTCAACGGATCCATCAAGAGCTACTTCCTTCTCAGAAAATTCGCAATTATACAGAAGGGGCCATCCAGGCCAGTGATCCAAGAAACGCAATTTTCGAGTTTTTGTCTTTGGATGGCTGCGAGAATCCAATCCCGCTATTTTAAAGCTTTAACTGAAATAAGACCTAGTCAATTCCTTTTGGTCAGCGAGAATGATCGCAGGCAGTGTTGATCTGATCTTAAAGCGTTATAGTAAAATTTTAAATATTCGAGTAACATATTATATCTACGAAAATAAAATAAGTTAATTAAAATTCTAAAAAATAAAATTCAACTTCTACGATACAAAAAAAGGTTAAGTACCCGACGACACATCTTCTGCCGAATCTTTCGATTCCCAATTAATTATCATTTTCTTCTACTCTTATGCTCATATTATTTTCCCATTATCCTTGACATCGATGCAAGATATGGAAAGTCATACAAGTAGAAGATGTTGCCTAGAACGAGGACATCACCGACGACAGTTTAAGCACTCCGGCAGAGGCCAAATTTATTCCGTCAATGCAAATTATTAGTAATATCCTTTCATTATTCATCAACAAAAACTCAATTACCATAACATTTCAATGCATTTCTATGCCTGCGCGCATATCTATGAAAATCCTACTCAATTAGCGCATCGATAAGGTTCTACATCGCCAATGCGCCATTCGATCATCATCTATGTATTATTCAACCAAGAATCGTGTATTTTGTCCAGTCAACTTGAACGCCGTTGGTACAGAGGACAAGTTCATTCAAGCACTGTATTCATAGCTGAAGACAAGTAGTACAATAAAATATGAAAATCATATTTAGTTCGTCACTCTTTATTTGCTTTATTTTGAATGCAGTTATAAATACTAGAACAGTAAACCAAACTATTTAAACTTGTTATAGCCTTTCAGTGTTTATCATATTAGAAGTTGTGTATTTGAATATAAAAATTAGAACAAACGAATTCCTAACCCAACCCTGAATCTCATGCAAGAGCAAATTATGTTACAAACAGAATGAAATATAAAGAGCAGTATAGTAGTTATAAACAAATTACGATCCTGCTTTGATTAGAATAATTAAGTGTATTAAGTATAAACATAAATAATAATATACTAAAACAAGTGAAACCCCAGAAATTGATGGCAGGTAGCAGCTTCTTATAATACGTTAATTCTGAAGAGATGTATGATCGTATCAATCCAATTAAATACCAGATTCTTTTTTAGTGAATCCCACATTGTATATTTGTGAATTATTGTAAAATTTATAAATTTTATTTGTATAATATTAAATTCCAAGTTTACTTGTTTTCCTAAAGTGTAATGTATTAAATTGAGATAATTTACTTTTATAGTACCTATAATAGTTATATACATATTATAGTTCAAACAAATAATAAATCTTTTACGCGAAAGTAATAAATATAGTAAATGAATCGTTCTCTGAAATATATAAACATTATTAGACAACTATTGAACACAGACTAATCGCTGGTTAGAAATTACTATTTTAGAAATGAGTATAATATAAGCAATGATGTTGCTGAAATTATTGACATTACAAGTGACAACGAAAGAGAATCATCTGAGGCTGAGTTTAAATTTGATGATGATGATGGAACTGAGAGCAACGATGATGACTCTACAAGCGACTATGAAAGTGAATCTTAGCCAAAGTATACTTGTGAAAATATCAGTGGCACTTTCAAAACTTATTTTTGATACGCTTCATTAAATTTGAATAGTTTGTAAACAACTTATAGACTCTTAAATACTCTATAAGATAATTCTAATATAAATTTCATTACAAATTTTTCTTATATTGAAAAGTGCCATTGATATTTTTATATAAAAAGTTTAAGATGAATTTTGAAAAAAAAGAATTGATATTTGCCGCCTTAGCCCTTTAGTACCAAACGACTAATATAGAGGCGACACTTATATGATATTGCGGTTTAAAGTCACTGCTACAATTATATTGTACATAGTATAATAGAAAGTACATATTGCAGTTCATTCTTGTGGAAAATTCATATTGTAAATCATGCAAATTTTGGAGAAAGAAACAAAATACAACTGGGTACGAAAAATGGGCGGAAACAGTTAACAATAAATGTACTCTATATCACATCCTGGAGTATGGAAATTGACACAAACATGTTTAAATGTTCAGAAAATAATTATGGTCTTAAGTATTGGAATTACTTGGATAATGGCAACTCTAAAACTTATACGTGTATTATAAATTCTGCACATTTTCATTATAAAGAAGGAGGGCATAGAGCAAGTGCAGAAAAGATTGGGACATCGATTGCCTGTAAAAAGAAAATTAAAGGGCTCAAAGGAAAAAATTAACTGATTGGGAAAATGATTGATAACTTCACAGTATATTATTGTTTGGCGAAATTGTGACTCAGTAGATAAAATGGGAAACGCGATATGTGCCACATATTACCATTACAGCTCAACAGATAAACATTCGCAACACAACAAATGCTCGACCATACCTTTTATAAATATGATTACAAGGCTTTCGAATGTTATGTATCAAATGTTCAAACAAATAATAAAACAAATAATTAGCAAACATGAATTATTAGGAAGAATTATTAGGAAGATGCGTTGGTGGTTTTAATTAAAATGAGAGTTATAGTTAACTCACATGTAAAATCAGTCCAAAAATTACAGCAAACGGACTAAAAACGGTAGAACTCGCTACACACATCTATGTCTGAGTCTTAAATAAAGGTTCCGAGGCATTATTACAAATGTTGTTGACATAGTGGATTAGACGCCAACAAATACGCAATAAGACGACCGACAAGCCGGAAGAATCGCATTGAGAAGGCGACTCGAGAAGAAAAAATGCTTCGTCGAAAGCACCAACTAGATATGTTTTGGACTGGGCACTTTCTTCGAAATATTTATTATATGAGCCTGGAATAGATGAGTCCATGTAAGTTAGAAAATGAACATCTTATTTAAGTGCGCACCTATCTTGAAACTTCACGCGTTTTCCATGAAACCGCATTTTCAAAATTGGTAACCAAGATATCTCGAAAACTACTGCATCAATTTATGTCCAACTGTGGATATTTATTTTAGATATAATAAGCTAGTGATTGAATGAAGGATTTTTTTCGATGCATAGTTTTGTTTCTTGACGAAAACCAAGCGATATTTTAATCGAAAATCTAAACGTTAATACCGGATTATCATTAATTCAATAAATTATCGATTGTACTTAATAAATCATCAATTCAATGAGTAATCCGCTAATATAAAATATAAATTGAATAATCAAAATCTAATTCAATTCTTAAAACAAATGTAATATACCAATTAATAAATCAGTTTAGTAATAACTAATTACCAAGTAATATTAACATAAATTTATATTTATAAAGATTTAATACATTTAAAATAAAATCCATATCATGATAACAAGACGTGAGAAAAATGTATCGTCAACCAGAGCCCACCAGAGAAAAACAAATTGATATCTTATACATACGCAAAATCTCACGTGTTTATTCTGAAAGGATAATTGAACCGAAAGCTAGCGGCATCCTTTATCTTGTAAATATATTATTGCTTTCTTTACAAGTATAAGATATTTTCGCATTTTATTATTTGTACCAATTTTTTTATTTCTTATTATCTTAAGTTTTACGACTTAACGTATTTCCTTTGCGGTGGCAATTTATCATTAGCTTTGTTACTGGAAATAAACGATCACAGATTTATCTACCACACCTTTTAAAATAAACCGTAAAGGTTTACACACTTTTGGTGCTTTCCACGAATTTGATTGGATATTAGTCAACACATTTTAGTTGAAGGCGTTTAATGCAATGCTTCTAAAATTGCGGTGTGGCAGGACTGACTAGTACCGGTTGCAGTCCCACCACTTCTGCTTTCGTTAATAAAATACACCAATTTTGGTTTCTAAATTTCTTAACGGATCAGGAAGAACTTTTCTATTGGTCGTAACTACAACCTTCCTAAAGTTTTGCGGTAGAAGCTTCTTTCAAGCTACGCCTTTTTGCGGGCGACGCCGACGATGCCAAATTACGGTCCTACTTTGATTAGATCAATTGTGCAAAAACGTTAACTTTGACCGGCCGCCATTTTGGCCCAAATCAATACTTAGAAGAACCGTTTCTTCACTCACTAGATATTTTAATATATTAAATAAACCTTTTTGCATTTTTGATCCAGATAATCCAGATCCGTTCAACAGTGGTCATCGCAAAACAGTTAATAAAAAGGGCCATCAAGAGGATGGTCGTATCTTTTTTCATTTTTCATAATTTTTATTTAAAATCACATAGATGAACCCAATTTTAAACGCGCCTTATATTTTATGCAAAAAAAAGTCACCTATTTTTCGGCTTTCTGACAAGGCATGACTGACCCCTTATTAAATAAATTTTATGATACGGAGTTAACATATCATAAACGTAAGTTAACTAATAAAGCTAAATAAAATGTGATGGCCAATAAAATAATAACGAGCTAATAAAAGTAAGTAATCGGTTTGTAGAGGTTTAAATATAAGCACGTTGTAAAATAGATAATGTTACCGTCATAAATAAACACTTTTGAAAAACTATAAAACATTTTATGACTTTCGGCGCTAAGGACTTTGTAACGTATAATATACAAGAAAGGCACGCGCCACACTGTGTAACTTGTACAACAGTGGTGGCGTATAATATAATAATTATAAAAAAAATTAAACAAGTAAATAAATTACTAAGTAAGTAGGTGTTATTTCGAAAATTGTAATGAAAAGGGTATTTTCATAATTAGTTGTAAAACTAGGGGCAAGGTGTTTCTAGCATAGCTGCTATCAACACCTTTTCTTTTCCAAATATAGAAGTAACATAACGTAAGGCCTTCAAACATAACGTAAGGTCTCATTGCATCGAACTATGAATCCAACACTTAACCATTACGCTATGAATGTCCGTACATATAATGATTAAAATTTCTCATTTAAACGTAAGTTTGCATACATTAAAATGTTATATTTTCAATTATTCGCTGTATACAGATATGGTATAATATATTGTATCAGCTATGTGTTATGCATTTGGACGAATTAGCACCTTTTACAAATTGAGATCAACCATTAATGTATACGTATAAAGAAAGGGACTTTAACAATCAAAGTTTACCTCGTATAATACTTGCATTAAGATTTGTCTGAGAAGCATCAGACCATCCTCAAAATGGCAAAACTTGCCTCTACAGCGATCTTAATAGAAAAGGGGACTTCAACAATCAAACTTCAAACCCTCAAGACATGTGGCTCATCTCCAGTATTAGAGTACGTACCAATACAATATATGAAGATATGTAAACAATATTTACTTTTTTCGTAGTAAGACGAATTTTTAAGTAAGTTGGTCATCTTGAGCCCATCAACTTTGGCCATATTGAGGATGGTCCGATACTTCTCAGAAAAAAACCCAAGGCATGTATTATACGAGGTGAACTTTGATTGTAAAGTCCCTTGCTTCATTGGTATACATTAGTGGTTCATCTCAATTTGTAAAAGGTGTTAATTCGTCCAAATTCATAACACATAGCTGATACAATATATTATATCATATCTCTATACAGCGAATAATTCAAAATATACCATCTTAATGCCAACATACATACATTCAACGTTTAAATGAGAAATTTTAATAATTATTTGTACGGACATTCATAGCGTAATGGTTAAGTGTCGGATTCATAGTTCGATTCAATGAGACCTTACGCCTATATTTGGAATAAGAAAAGGTGCTGATAACAGCTATAATCCTATTCTAGAAACACGTGTCCACCTTGCCCCAATTTTTATAACTAATTATTAAAATACCCTTCTCATTACAATTTTCGAAATAACACCTACTTACTTAAAAATTCGTCTTATTGCGAAAAAAGTAAATACTGTTTATATATCTTTAAATAAATTACTTTGCAATGAACTGGAATTACATCTGTTGCACTATTTTATTAAAATAAAATTTCAATGTCCAGCTATATGACATTAGCTAATGTATGTTCACAATGAATAAATCTCATTATTCCAATTTTATAATATTAAGTTTAATTTCAAAATTAAAACATGTTACTAATATACGACAAGACCTCATTTCGTCGTTTCGCCGATTCAACAGGCATGAGTGTGTAACTATTTCAATTAAATGGTTCATTTCAGCAAAATCGCAATGGATTTCTTTGACTGTCGTGTTCAGACATTATCGTGTTCAATCTAGAGATCCAAATTCTGCAAGACCCTAGTTGCCATGGAAGCATGTACAACAGTACATAAATACCTGTGCAATAAACAGGGAGGGGGGGGGGCTCGTATATTGACTGTAGAACTACAACACTCCCTATTTTGCAATAATACCCTCCACATGACAATAATACTGTGAGAAATAATTCACACCATTCATCATGATAAATTATCCATTCATCAAAAAAACTATACAAGTGCTTGCGTGGAATTTCATAGATCGGCCAGAAGGATAAGTGAACGCACTTAGGGCATCAAAAGTTAACTATTATTTGCGTGACGAACTCACAAATTCTATTTCGAAACAGCTAATTGCATGACTGACAGAAATCCAAAATTCAAGATGGCTACCGTCAGCTGTTGATTTGAGGTTATGTATGCGATAAGAAGAGCTTCCTGCATTCTTGCCTAGATATTGCATCGTAAATTCGTCGCTAGCTGGTGCTGCATGGTTGTGTTCAGAAATAATACATGTGATCTTAGCGGATCTCAGAAAAGTGTTGAATAGTGGAGTCATTGTATGAAATAGAGGTGAACGATATTTTTAGAATTGCTAGTTTGCACAGATATTCGAAAATCGCAAGTAGCAGTTCCCTAAAATATCAGTGATTGAGTAGCAGCACGTGTTCTCTTTCTGTCTTGGTACATTTTCTACTTGATTATTTGTTATCGTTTAGCTCTAGATAGATAACAGATTGTATTGAAACAAGTGATTCATATGGTGTGATTGCAGTTTAGTTTTTTTAGTTCAAGTTTTATAATATTTTTTTTTATTTCAATAATTTAAATGTATTTCTTTATTCTTGTATAATAAAACAAATGATTTTTTTTATTGTAAAGGAAACCTTTTCCATATTGATAAGCTAATGGTCCCGAAGCCCCCATAAATACTTATTTATTAATTTGATTGAGTTTGTAAATTTTATTGCATTTATAATTAAGTTTACTTTTTCTCCGCCACTCGAATAGATCTACAAACATGACCACATGTTCTAATCAAATGTTTGATCTCTCTCGTACGTAACTAGTCTTCTTATCATTTAAAGCAGCAGAAGTAGCAACTAGCTGTTTAAAATCACTGATTTCGGTCAAGAAGAATATCATATAGCAACGATATTCAAAAGAAGCAATATCGGACATACCTAGTATGAAAGGAATATATCACCACACTTGACGGAAATAGTTGCAAGCAATAAATCCTGCACACAAATAGATTATAGTACTACAGAAGTACAGGTAAGGCTTAAAAATCTGATCCGCTATAAGTCGCTTAATGTCAAGAATGGGAGAAAATTGAAGGCAACTGGGTTATAGGAAAAAGAATAATTATGCAAACATATACATTCAGGGTCTGGAAGTCAAATTTATCAACGTCAAATTTTCCATATGGTCCGTACGGGAATTCGAGCACTGTTAAATGACGTGACAAAATTGATTTCCCTTTACGAAATTGCCATTTGGATACAGTTAAAACAGGCGGTATACTCACAAAAGTTCAGCGTATACTCGCAATAAGCAATTCCTTAATAAATCATAAGTTAAATGAGATACTCTAAATAATTTATATCTAAATTGACTAATCTAATTCTTCAAAGAAATATAAAATGTATAATTAAATGTAATCTAATACATATTAATCAATCAATTAATCATAAGTAAATTAGTTAAATTGAGAAGAAATATATATATATATATATATATATATCATTCTGTATAATCTTAATTTGTTAATAAAAGCCAGAAAGAAAACAGTTGAGGTGCCAGGTCATCAGCTTCTACACCATACACACATCTATACAAATAAAACTTCAGACCAGTTACGCGCCAATAAGAAGCAAGCGGCATATGATCACGTCAAAAGCTTTGTACTTGCCGGAACGGCAGTGGCTCTCATTGATGTAGATATATACGTCTCCGATATAGTTAACGAGTTTTCTTATGATTATCATATTAAAATAACGATTCCGTTTGTCGGCTTATGCAAGTTTGGACAGGAAATTTCGGTAGGAAATTGTAGTAAGAAATTTCCTACCACAATTCTCTGAATGTTTGACCCTGTTGGGGCTTAACAACCTAATTGGGTATTAGTTCAAACTAGTTTTGAGGAAGGCGTTTTTCTATGAGATAGTTGGATATTTTGGCTGCATCAAGCTACTATTTCCACCACTGGTGTGACCACCACCTATTCTAAGCTACCACCACTTGCATTTTCACTAGATAGCTGTCAACAAAATAATGCAACTTTGATCCTTAAATTTTCTTAACGTTTCAGGGGGAGACTTTTGATTGGTCGGAAGTATAACCATCCTAGACATTTTTTAGCAGAGTCTTCTTTCACGCTCGCCTTTTTTGCGACAGACACCGTCGAAAATCATCGGCTTAGGCAACAAGCCTTTTTATTAACGGTATTTTTTTTATTTCTCCAAGGGTTAGCAATACTAGACAAATTCGTTAACGAGCGTATTCGAAGATCGTCGAGTACTCGTTGGAATTTTAATATAAAGACTGTAAATATAATTTATGAAAATAAAAAGAACTAAATCAAATGTTTTAAAGAGTCACAGTCTTTAAAAACCACTGACAAAACTATACAAGCTTCAACAGGCTTGTTAAGCATAATGAAGAATGAAACATTTTTGTTTCGGTTAAAATTGTTTTACAAAATTATGCTACATGTATCAATTTCGTACAAGCAAAAGCAAATGAGAAATATCGACGCTTATAAAACACAAAAGGCCCTACAATACAAATTACTTAATAGCTGCTAAATTCTTCCATAAAAAAAAACATTTTGAAAATTATCAAAAAAGTAACCAATTTTTGAAGTTAAGAAAATATATAATACTCAAATATTGTTCGAGAAAAATTATATACAGATTTGCAACTGAATTCCATAATTTTAATAAACTACTTCAGAAGTTTTTTTAGTGAAAGAATAAAGCTAGTTTTTTAGGGAATTTTTAGTGAACCTATAAAACTTTGACAAAAACTGATAACTATTTCAATGACAACAACAGAACAGGAAAATGTTTCCTGACACCTAGAAGCGTAACATATTTTTTCAGAAATAATGTGGGCCAATACCGATTAACCTTTTTACCTATGACTTTGATTGAGAAAAACATGATTTGTTAAATAAAAGATTTAAATGAAAAGGTAATAGAAAATGTTGTGCCATGAAAAATCGTAGAAAGGACTTAATACAAATAAACACTGTATTACAGTAGTTAATTTATAAATTAAATACAATTTTTATGTATTTGATGTTATTTATACTACAGTACCCCCAATTGAAAATATCACGGGCCGCCACTGGTATTTCTTCTCTTTTGCGAACAAAGTAGGAAAGGCGCTTTGAAAGGCAATTGATTTAATAATAATAAAAGCAAGTATCTCAACTATTTATTATTTTCACCACGAAATAAAAGGATTGCAGCATTGATTGAGGGTCCTCTATGAATATGAATCAGGCCAAATGTTTGTGAAAAAAGTTGAAACGTTTTATCCAGGGCCTTGCAGAAAATAAAGTAAGTACAAATATATTTTTTATAGCTATATAATTTAATTTTTTTTTTTATATTCTAATAAAGTATATTTCTATTTGACTATAACTGATAAATTGATATTTTATGCAAAACTTCAGTTGGCAAAACCAAAAATATTGTTAGAATTAAAATCGTTTAGAATAGACCCTGTATATAAGTCAGCATGGTGTAAGTTATACAACTCATGCATGCCCACACAAATTTAAGCTCCTGGTGCCATCTTTCATAGACTAGCTAAACTATCATGAATATCCTTATGTTCCGGCACGTGTTATTCAGGCAGCCAGCCAGATGCACTACACACCCAATGTTACACAATAGTAATACACAGAGGCGGCGTAGCTTATAAGAACATTTTATTGCCATTTTATGGGCTATAATCGTCAAGATTTGATAGTTCCATTTGACTTTAGGAGGAGTCACTTTTATATTTATTTGTGATGATCATCATGATAATGATTACGATACACACACGCTCGTTTCGTTGCTTTATTGCGGTTTTCGTTTATTGAGTAGTAAAATTTATTGCTGTTTAAATAGTCATGTCATGCAGTTGTTAAAATCAAATTAATGATGTAAATAGATTTTTGACACGTAGTTTCTATAGACGATCGTGAATTGAATATGCAATGAGACTAAAACTAATTTTTGTTTCTTTGTTTATTATGGTTATTTGAAAGGCTATAATTTTTATTACTAGACACTTCACTTTATACGTGTTTGATTTTTAAGTTGCTTGGATAAAATACTAGAATATAATCACCCACAAATATAATCGGTGAGAAAAGAGAATTATTATAAAAACACAGTTATGTGCAGTGAGTGCCTAAAATTCACAGCTAGTCCTCTCATTTCACACTCTTCCTATCAATTCTTTCATTTCTCCTCCGTCACTCGCCATACAAACTATATTATCAGCGTACCTTAACGACCATACTTTTTCATTTCCTCCTACTCTGAACCCTCTCACTTACCCATGTTTGAATACTTCTGAGCACCCTTGCCTAACTCCAATTTTTTTTATCATTTTATCAAACGCCGATTTAAGGTCAATAAATAATATGTACATCTTCCTTCCTTTACTGGTCTCTCTCTGTATGATATAATGCAAAGTAACTGCAAAGTAACTTTGTTGCTTGTTCAGCCTTCCGTTTTCTGAACCCGCTCTGCGTATTCGATAATTCCTTTTTTCTTTCATCTTCTCCTTCAACCGCATATGTCCCGTTCTCTATAGTCACCCCCTATAGTCACCCCCCATAGCTTTTATCACCTCTCTTATAAACTAGCACAATCTTTCCTTGCTTCCACCCCTTAGGCATGTCCACTTCTCCCTTCTATACCGCATTCATACCCATACCTCAGCCGATGTGCCATCTGGCTCCGCAGCCCTTCCTTTTTTATTCTCTTGATCATTTCTTGAACTAGTTCCACCGTTATATTACCTACACTTTCCTACACATTTCTCCCTGCTACATCTTCAACTATTGTACCACTCTCCTCTCTTGTCTATACGCCACTTAAATTATTTTGTACATTTATGTCAGACATCCTTTTATTTTACCCCCTAGTATCTCCTACCCTTATATATCTCGAGACATCGCTTTCACATCTTAAGCTCATGTCGCAATGTCAATTTGCTTTGTCATTAAAGCTGACAAGAAAAGCGACGTAACAAACCCAGTTCGTTACCAAAGGGGCATTTTCCAAAGCGACCCTCTAAACCCTTTGTTGTTTTGCATTTCACTATTCCCTCTATCCGTAGCTTTACGTCGCTTGAAAGGGTACATGCGGAAAACCTGGTAGTCGGATACATAGGTTAAGTCATCTGTTTCATATGGATGACTTCAAACTTACTTTTCCGGCGAAAAGGAGTTAGCCAACTTAAACAACAAGTACACTTAGGACATTGGTATGGCACTTGGATCAGATAAATGCGCAGTGGTCCATCTCAGAAAAGGAAGAACAGATGACGGATCAACCGCCTCCCTCCTTAAGGTTGATCAGAGACACCTGTGCCTTGATATGAGTAAAACTCATATTCATGGTGCAGTCAGCATCAAAGAAACTCTCAGCAGTAAGTACAAAAACACCATTAATAAAATTTGGCGCTCCGAATTAAGCGGTGCCAACAAAGTTGTCGCCACAAATGTGCTTGCTGTTCCGATACTATTATATAGTTTTGGTACTATAAAATGGCAGCAAGACGTCCTGAAAATCCCTGACCGATCTATAAGGAAAGTGATGCATATAAATCGCAGCATCCATCCTAGGTCTTCCGTGCCTCGTGTTTACCTACCGCGAAATAAAGGGGCAGAGGTGTTTGAGTCAATGCATGGTCGTATGGTAATAGGAATGGTTAACAGGGTTATCAATAACCTAGATAACATTCTTATGAAATTTGTGCAGAGCAAGAAAGGCGTTCGAATCCCTCGGACTATCGTTCTCGACAGATATGCCAGAATTGACAATATTCAAACAACTCCAATATTCAAAGAACTCCAATATTCAAAGAACTCCAACGCCAAGGTGGCGTCATAAACACGCTTGTCTACCGTAAGAATATAATGGCCGTAGAGGTAGCAGATTCGCACTGCCGAACATTCTCAACCAGATAAGCTACTTCATATTCTTTCCGCATGCCCGGTGTATGCTAGAACTAAATACATCCAGCGCCATAATGCCGCCTTAAAAG
>WYDF02025730.1:0-13004 GCA_009867245.2 Adranes taylori | reverse complement strand
TTTAATATTTAAATTCAATACACATATTTTGTACTTTTATTTATATGTTTTCAATAAATATAATTTCTGTAAAAAAATTTTTTTAAATACTTTTTTTGCATATCTTTTAAATACGTATTTAATTGCGGCTCGCGAAAAATTTCAAATCTTGAAAAATGGCTCGGACTATCAAGGAGCTTGCCCACCCCTGTTATAGACAAAAGAAACTAAAGGAGCAACAATCCGAATGTTATCTGTACTAAAAGGAAAGATGGCAAATGGGCAGAAAGTTAAGTCCAACAACACCGTTGACTGTCAACTTCCGCAATGAAAGAATACTTTAATATACAGTATAAATAATAGTATTATATAAAGTAGTGTAGTAGTATATACAAATAAATAAAGATATTTTAATAATCTTTTACTCGCAATAATTGTCCTTCGTCTAATATCTGATGTAAACTAATCATTCTGCCTTGAGAATCATATGCGAGGGCTTGTCGCGTCTTAAGTTCACCGGTAAATATTTTCGATGACTTTGATGGGACCATGTCTATTTTCGAAATTAAAGGACCACTATTATGTGCTAACGAAAGACGACTGTCACTGGCTAAATGCTGTGATATACTCAGACTGCGAGAATACCCCATCTGTTCGGAAGATTCTTCAATCATATATGATTCGAATGTATAAACTTTTAAAATTAAGTATTTATAGATTTTTCTATATAAGAATTAAATTTTGCAAATTGTCCAATTGACTTTGATTATTGACTTCAAAATTGACTTGGCTTTTTACAGAAGTTGCTAAACTTTTAACAAAACAACAATAATTAAGTATATTTTATTTTGCAATCAAAACAGATCTTACAAATTATTTACTCAGCAAAAATTCTAAATTTTGTTTAGCTTCATTCATTAGTGGATCCAAGTTTATTGCAGACGCGAAATAGCTCTTGGCCAAATTTTGCCGTCCCATTTTGTAATGCAAGACTGCTAAATTGTTATAGGCTGATGCATGTGTAGGATCGCATAATATTGCCAGTTGTAGACATTGTAAAGCCAACTCTAAATCTCCAGATCCCTTAAAAAATATTACGTTAAATGTAGGATGTAATAATGCATAGAACTTTATTGAACTATAATGTGTTGTCTTACGTTCGGCTTAGACTCCAGAAAGAGATCTGGAGGGTAACTCCTCATAGGTCTGAAAGAAGAAAGTAGTCGCTCACTAGCCCTTAAAAAAAGCCCTATAAAAATCTGGGAGAAGAAGCACAAGTAACACCCAGGCTGAAGAGGATGACAAATCCTAAAGCCTCATACAATAAATTCACCAACCTCCTAAGTATACTATCCCAACAGGGAGTGGAGTTTAGTGGGTTAAAATCCCACAGTGTTGGATGCAACCGGGCATCCTTCCTCTTTTTGAAGATTCTCCACTTCCTACGCAAAGCAAAAAAAAAGCACAGGTAGCAGACCTTAACATTGATTCGAAACGTATATTAGAGATACATCATGTGGAGCCGGACGTTAAAGAAGAATATATCTTGGAAAAATCGCGTGCAGGAAACTAGAATGACATAGAACATAAATAACAGCCAGGAGAACAAGAACATTTCAAATGAACGCCGCCGTGGCTGTGTTCATTTGAAGTGAAATCAACTAGGATTCTAGCAGAAATAGTACTGCTTTGGAAGACCTTGAGCAAACCATTAGGGAAATAAAAGGCGTGATTCTGGTAGCTGGAGATTTCTAAGTAAAATCGCTCGCTTAGGGTTCAGACAAAGTCGACATTAGAGGCAGGGAAGTCGTTCAAATGGCGGCAACCGTAGGCCTTGTCATCTCCAACAATGGAAATTCTCCAACCTTCGAGAGGGGATTCAGTCAGTCCGTAATAGATCTTACAATAGCCACACAAAAACAACAACACAAATTAGTGACTGGAAAATTTTACAGGAGGAGCCTGGAAACAATCATAAGTACATTCAATACTCAATTAATCCAAAAGGGACCGCAGATACAAGAATCACACAGCCACGGCAGACGAAAACCTGGGCGAAGTGGAGAGAAAGACATTCGAGATGGTAATACTCAGACAAGAGCAACTGGTAGACCGAGTGGCAGATAGCGACACCTATGTCGAATGGATATCAGAGGCAATTAGTAGGTCTTGCGATAAAAGAATGCCACGCCATAAAGAACGTCATGGCTTGCGGCCGGTTTACTGGTGGGCAAGTAAAATCAGTGACCTTAGATCCGAATGCATGAGAAGAAAGATTTTTCATCTGATTTGTGTAGTAGATACTGCCAAGGCGCAAAGGAGGCAAAAACATACTGAGACTTGTTGGCAAGAGGTTCTAAATACAATAGACTCAAATCTTTGGTGCTACTATACAAAATAATACCTAAGAAACTAAGAACAGCCAACCCGGCGCTGCTAACATCAGACAGAGAAGATCATAAAAGGCCTGTTTCCTTAATACGACAACCTTCCCGAAGGAGACCTGTTCCCACCTGGGGGAACATGCCCCCCCCCCCATGTTGCTTCGATCACAGCAGAATTAAGTAATGGTAAAGCTCCAGAATCGGAATACGTTGTGAATGAACAAAGAACATGAACTGCTTTCTATCACAATTGTGATAGAAACAACACCCAATATGCTTCTGAATCTTTACAACAAATACATAGAGGAAAGAAGAATTGCTAGGAAAGAATATATATGGAAAAGAGCAAAACTGGTCCATGTACCAAAACACAAGATTGTTAAAGAACAAGATCTGTGACGATCAATTCGACCTATATGTTTGTTAAATACATAGAACCGTATTGGTGGAAAGATTATCAATTTGTTTGAAAGAGCCTGGTGTGCTATCCGACAGATAGTATGGATTTTGCAAAGGAAAGTCAATAATAGATGATTTCCAAGAAGCGTATGAAATTGTTGAGCGCGCAGACAATAATCCGAGACTATGTTAAAGATAAATTTCGGTTAAGAGTGAACTTAAGCAACGGTGTCCACGAGGTTCCGTTATTGGACCAACTCTGTGGAACATTATGAACAACAGTCTTCTGGAAATAAGAATGCCAGATTGGCTCACCCTTATCAGATTTGCTTATGGACAAATTCTGATCGGGACAAGTGAACATATACTTTAATACCCCAAATAATATCATGAATGTAAAGAACTCATGATGAGCTAAATTTTTGGGCCACGCAGTGTCTCACATGTAACGGATGCTTTGATTTCTATCTATCATAAATGGGTAAAAAGACAGTGCGCGTATTGAGCACTGAAAGTAGGAGGCAGACGACGCAGAGTACACTCCTTTTGTATAGAGCTGAGAGAAGAATACCCATAGAGTTGAGAGAAGGAAGTAGTCGCTCACTAGCCCTCAAAAAATCCTTCTGGGAGAAGAAGTACAGGGAGCAGGAAACTTATTATAGACATTGCAAGGAAACATATCATAGATCTACACCATGTGGAGCCGTACGTAACAGAAGACGTTCTGACGTTCTGGGCCACACAGTGCCTCACAACTATCGAATACTTTGTTTTCTATCTATCAAAAATGGGGGAAAAATACAGCGCACGTTACGATCACTGCAAGTAGGAGACAGACGACGCAGAGCACACTCTGTAGAGAGCTAAGAAAAGGATCCTCATAGAGCTGAGAGAAGAAAGTAGTTGCTCACTAGCTCTCAAAAAAGCCCTATAAACAAATCTGGGGGAAGAAGCACAGGTAGCAGGAAACGTATTATAGATATTGCTAGAAAACATATTATAGAGATACACCGTATGGATAATGACATAGAATATGAATAACTAGGACTCTGGCAGACATCGTACTGCTTTGAAAGACCTTGAGCACAGCAGCAGGGAGAAAAAGGGCGAGATTCTGATAGCTGTGGATTCTGGAAGCAAAATCGCCCACTTGGCGTTCAGACAGAGTCGACCTTGTCATCTCCAACAATGGAAATTCTCCAACCTTCGAGAGAGGAGCTAGCCACTCCGTAATAGATATTACAATAGCCATACCAAAAACAACAGCACAAATTAGTGACTGGAATGTTTTAGAGGAGGAGGCTGGAAGGGATCATAAGTACATTCAGTACTCAATTAATCCAAAAGGGACAGCAGATACAAGAATACCACAACCACAGAAACGAAAAGCTGGGCAATACATGATACAATTAGTAGGTCTTGCGATAAATAAATGCCACGCCGTAAAGAACGGCATGGCTTGCGGCTGGTATATTGGTGGTCAAATCAAATCAGCGAATTTAGGTCCTAATGCATCAGTAGAAAGATTCTTCACCTGATATGCGTAGTAAGTATTCCCAAGAGGTAAGGGAAGCAAAAAAATACTGAGACTTGCTGGCGGAAGTTCTATATACAATAGACTCAGATCCTTGGGGCTACCATACAAAATAATAATGAAGAAATTGAGCACAGTCAATCCGGCGCTGCTAAGATTAGACAAAGAGAAGAAAATAAAAGACTTGTTTCCTTAATGCGATAACAGCCACATAACATAAGGAGACTTGTTTTCACCTGGCGGTATGTAGCTTCGATCACAGCACAAGAGCTTCTGAGTGCAAAACGCAAAACAATGGTAAAGCTCCAGGATCGGACTACGTTGTGAATTAACTAGACCAAATTATGATAGAAACAACACCAAATATGCTTCAGAATCTTTACAAGAAATACACAGAGGAAAGAAGAATACCAGATTCTGGAAAAGAATAAAACTTGTCCATATACCAAAACGCAAGATGGTTATAGACCAAGACCTGTGAAGATCAATTGCACCTTTATGTTTGTCAAATACACTAGGGAAAATACTAGAGAGTGTCTTGCTGGAAAGACAATCAATTTGCTTGAAAGAGTCTGGTAGGCTAGCCGACAGATAGTATCGATTTTGCAAAGGAAAAACGCGGAGGAGGCGTCAACTCTGTTCCTCTATAAGGTTAGACGTCCAGAACGCTTTCAATTCCGCATTTTGGAAGAAAATATTATGTGCACTTGAGACA
Organism: Adranes taylori; assembly: GCA_009867245.2. Lineage (NCBI taxonomy): Eukaryota > Metazoa > Arthropoda > Insecta > Coleoptera > Staphylinidae > Adranes > Adranes taylori. The sequence goes on along the minus strand of WYDF02025730.1, from coordinate 7,993 downwards.
AAGCAGATTCCTATTAATCTACAGGCAATAATTTGGGACTATTTTAAAGATCGATATCTGTTATACGATGTAAAATGTAAATGGAATACAAGTTAGAGTGAGCCTTAGCTGCGGTGTCCTCCAAGGTTCCGTTATTGGATCAACTCTGTGGGATAGTATGAACAACAGTCTTCTGGAAACAAGAATGGCAAATATGATCACTTATCAGAGTTGATTATGGACAAAAATCCGATCGGCACAAGTGAACATATACTTTACTACCCCAAATAAGATCATGAATGTAAAGAATTCATGATGAGCTAAATTTTTGGGCCATGCAGTGTCTCACATGTAACGGATACTTTGATTTCTATCTATCAAAAATGGGGGAAAAAGGCAGGGCGAGCACTGCAAGTAGGAGACAGACGATGCAAAGCACACTCTGTATGTATGTACGTCATGGGTGCAGGAACTGGCAAGAGAAATAGGTGCAGAGAAGTTCGAGTACTGACTAGATAATAATTAAACAGTTTTGTTTATAGTCCTAATAAAACTAGAAGTGGAATAAAAGTGGAAGTGTAGTGTGTAAAACTTCTTAAATATTAACGTGTCATGCCCCCTAATCCGCCAAGACCTACCTAACTCCGTGGGAGCCTCCAGTGTCACTTCTGATGAGCTTGCTCAGCCTACACCCTAAAAAAAGACTCTAGGATTGGACTAAATGAGAGAGAGAGAGAGAGAGAGAGGGAGAGAGAGAGAATGAGGGATGATACTGAGAAGGAAGAAAAGAGAGGGATGATACAGCGAGAGGGATGAGAGAGGGATAATAATGGGGTATATAGAAAAGAAAAGTTTGGTGAATCAGTAAGAATGAGGATGATGATTTTAAAAATATGCGTCAGAAACATCATGTTGTATGTGGCTGAAGTATATGTATGAATATAAATGCTGGGTAAATGGAGTTAAAAAGAGGGTTAAGTATGAAACAAAGGATCATGATGGATGATGAGGAGAGAACTGTAAAAAGAGTAAATGTTAAATCAATGTCGGTGATGAGCAAGGGGGATGATATCAGTGAATGTCAGGGATAGAAGAAGGTTGTATGAGAGGTGTGGATGAAAGAAGGTATGAATTGTGAGGTAGAAGTAGAAAAGTTGAAGGTATTTTACAAGAATATTTGAGATCGGGAAGAAGCATGAAAGAAAAGAGGATGATTAGATATGCCATGATTAGATCTGGTAGCGAGGAAAGGAAAAATAAATTCTGGATGCATGACAGGGAAAGAAGTTGTAGAATATGTGGGAAGAAGGAAGAAACGTGCGAGCATTGGGCGTATGCATTGTAAAGAAATGTTGCGGACGGATGAACAAAGAATAGTAGCGGGTAATTGGATGAAGGAGTGAGGAATACAGAAGTAATGGAGAGAATAATATGTGAGATTAATAAGAGGACGACGTGCATGTAATGAATCTTGGTGGGAAGTTTATGTAGAGTAAAGAATGGAGTGTGGAATTCAATGTGGAATGAATGTAAATGGAATCATGGTAGTAGGAGTCGAAGAGGTGATGTAGGGAATTGTAAATCAGTTGGGAACAGAAGATGGTGGTCAGTATGTGTGGGAAAGGGTTTTGTAGGGGTTGTGAGATGTAGGGATGGGGAAAAAAAGGTAAGAAGGAGGAAAGAAGGAAAGAGGAAAAAGGATAAAGAGGAAGACAGAAAGGGAAGAAATACTACCTGAACACAATTCAGGAATGAACGAGAAGGGGTGGAATGGAAGGAAGCAGAAAAAACATGGATGCGAGGATTGTGTTAATTAGTTATGGACAGAAGGTTTGCATTAGAAATAAATAGGAAGAAAATTTTATGGGTGGTTGTTAGAAGACAACAGAGGGATGATACAGGTAAAATCGTTTTTGTATAATAATTTTTGTTACATATTCTTAATTTAATTTTATGTAATTTTTAAAGAATTGTTATTGTTTTTGTATTAATTTTGTTAACTGTACTTTACGCAAAAACTTTATGAAAAAATTTATACTTACAATAGCAACATGTGATAAATTGTACCAAACATCGGCACGTATTAGAGGATCTATAGCTAAATCCAGTGCTCTTTGGAAACATATTAAAGTAAGATCTAATTGTTGGGAATAAAGACAACACAAACCCAAATTATTGTAGAGTTCAGCAGAATGAGCGCCCATACTCAAAATTCGTCTGAAAAAATTTTAAAGAAGAACTTGCTATAAATATAAATGCTATTTTTTATTTTGAAACGTAATATATACTTTGAAGTAGTAATAAGTACGTAATATCAACAAGGAACAATTTATAATTATAATTTATAACAAATGCCTTAAAAAAGAGGCTAGTTCAAGATGTACGGAACCATTTCACCCATTATTATATGGTATATGGATATTATATGGCTGTTTGTTGAAATGAAAATACATCTTATGAATTATTAATTTATGAATGCAGCCAGCATTACACTTGTTTTAGATGATATTGGAAAATGATGTTTTTAATCATTATAAAGTGTAATGCTGACTACATTCATAAATTAATATGAGTAATTCATGACGAATTTTAATTTAAAAAACAGCCAACTAGGGATTAGTGAGCAAAGTCGTGCCTTTCAGAATATTGCGACAGTGATGCTCCTAATTAAGAAGATACTGATGATCCCTTATAATAATGGATGAAATGGTTCCATACATCTTCAACTAGCTGCTTTTTTAAGACATTTGTTATAATTGTAAATTCTTCCTTGTTGCTATTACGTATATATTACTTTTTGCAATAAGTAGTTTAATGCGAGTTAATACTTTGGCAATTTCTGGATCTAATTGTATATATTATATATGCTTTGGGACAAATAAATTAAAAAATTAATAGAAATGCACAGAAATGCTTGTTACCGCGTTTGTTTGTTTACAATTTCTAGGTTGTATGCTCCAGGGGGGGGGGCATTAAATTTTTTGGTGGAGTTTTTGACGAACTTTTTAATTAATTATTATACAAATTTTCGATTTTATTACGGAAATTTATTAATAACTTGATATTTATCTATTTACTTTCTCAACAGGATTTGTTTTTATTATAAGCTTTCAGCACCTTAACCTCGAACTTATATTCTAGCACGTTCGTCATGATTTCTCGCAAAATTTACTGTTGCAATAAAATCTTCATCCCAAAAATACATCGAACATTTCTATTTTTAGTATAATAAATGTACTTTTGCAAGGGATACATACGTTCTTCTTTTATAAGTATTTTAATCTCTTTAAATATTTTTTGCAACTCAGTGTTTGGAGCTAATTCAAGACAATAAGAAAAACTACTGTTTTTAACAGTAAATAGGGAATTTGAATAGGGGATTTCCCAGCTGATACAGAACTAGTCGCGTCATATGATTCGCATACCATTTATTACCTATAATATCTAAGTGCCAGTTCAGGTTGAAAATTATAAAAGTGATAAACTCCAATACAAGCAATTGCTTCTGTATTCATAGCGTCTTCTATAACTACAGCTCTATAAGATTTAATAGAACTGATCAAATCACCACTGGCTTCATTAAGTCGTGCTACTTCGGTTAGAACGGACACATCATTCGGAAATAATGTCAGCCCAGTACGACAAATTTCCATCGCGGATATTGGTTGATCTGAATCAAAAAGAAATTTATTTAATGCCATAAGAACATTACACCAGTTATAAAAATAAATTATTTCATGTCTTACCCAGTCTGAGGTAAATTCGAACTAATCTAACAACTGTTTGGACATGATAATGCTGTTTCAGAGCACTTTTCAGTTGCTGTTCAGCATCTCTGACGAGATTTAAAGCCACATAACATTTAGCTAATTGAACTTTCCACCACCAATCATTGAATTCGTTGTGCTGAGTTGCTTGAACGGCAAGTTCCATTGCATTACGAACGTCACACTTGATAAACAATGAAATACATTTAGTACAAAACATTGCATCTGTTTTTATTTGTTGAGAAAACCATAACGGACCTCAAGTTATAGTCTAATTTTTCCCATTTGAGTGATAACCCATTAAGAAGACACATCCCACATTCGCCAAATAAAAACGCCTAAAGTTTGGTAAACAGCCAATTAGTAATGAAGATAGGGTATTGTCTCTGTTGCACATCTAATATAAAAAACCGAGCACACGTATATCATGTGATCTGTAGTAGAATGTACAGAATGTTTTGTTTTGAGTACGTTATGATTTGCGTTTGATATGTTACTGTTCGTGTTGAATAGATTATAGTTTGTGGCGGATACGTTACCGCTAGGGTAAAGCCCGAGCAGTTCCGATAAATACATCGCTGAAAAAAGAAAACTTACTTCACAATAATATAAGTACTCAAAAAGAGTTTTTGCAACGCATACATCCTTCGCGTATTTGTTCAAATTCAATCGTGACACATTGATAAAGCGCAACATGTTAGTCATTGCGGATGCAGTACCGTGCCGAGACGCAACAATCGCAGCCGAACCCATACGAACAGCGCGCGCCGATCGACTTGTTGTCGGTCGAGCGGTGCGCAGTCGTGCTGCCTCGGCTGTCGTCGGCGCTGTTCGTGTTTCACCAGAGGCTGTTGATGGTGTTATCGTTGATGGTCGAGCTACACCAGAAATTGGACGACCTGCTGATGTTCGTGGACGAGAACTGTTATTTTAATAATAAAATTGTGAATTAGATTTTACGCAATTGTTACAAAAATTATACTGATTAACTTGAACTGATTTCTTGAATATATTTATTTCGTAAGGTTGGGTTTGAAGATAATTGTTTTTTTTTCGTACTTATTATCAAATTTGATTACTAAGCAAAAGTTTTATAAATTTCTTTTAGTTTACCAAGCCTAGTTTTCTATTCAAATAAATTGATATCAGTAAAAACACCTTAAGGAATTAGATCCGGCAATGCCGCTACTTTGAGATGGAACCCCATTTGCTGGTCTTAAACTAGTTCCTGGTCTAGGGGCCGTCGCAACCACGTTTTCATCCAAAATATCAGCTCCTTCCAGCTGTTCCATTTCAATATCATCCACATATACTTTTTGCACCATTGCTAAGAAATATACAAACAAAATCAATCAGAAGCGGCTGGTGTATAAGCACTGCGACAGTGTTGCAAACTGTTAGGAAAATTTTGTAATGTGTTGCAAACTTTTTCTGGAAATTGCGGGCTGCCCGTAAAGTACATAAGAGGGGTAGAGCAAGAGGGGGTGTTATTTCCGGACTGAGAAGAGGATTAGAAGAGATAAAGGTTGAGGGATGCGATTTGGAAGGTGCGTGTGAGAGAATGATTAAAATAGGTGACACAAAAATGATGTATGTTGTTACTCCATGCGCTGAAGCTCAAAGGATGAGAGGGGATCAGATCCAATTGCCGCAAAAGTACACACAACATCGTTTCGTGTTGTATAAATATATAAAGCATATAGCATCATATTTCGCTACTGACCTTCGTTTCGCAATGGTTTTTGTCCTAGCCAGGTGGTTTTCATATTTTTTGTGACATTGCATCGAATACGAACAAAAATTGTTCCTTATCAAGAGAGAAGGACTATGTTTCGCAATTTTTTATGACGCCATGCTTCTCGCGCCAATTTTTTTAGTATAGAGTTTAGCTTCGAGCGATGTTAATTTTCGAATAAACAAGCTCTTAATTGTGTTGTTGAACCGCACTCATCGTCCCGGCGATAGAGATTTTACGACCTTTATTTTTATGAGTTTATTGATCACTGCATTACCTCGTCTGCTAATGATTTCGACATCGTATTTTTCAACGGACAATTTTTAATGAGTTTATTGAACTTTGAACGTCGTTTCGGACGCTTTCCATGCAAAAGCTGCCGCCGGTGTCATTTGGTTGGTTTTTGACCGAAGTAGAAGGGGGAATGTAGCTCATTGCCGATTGGCGGGTGAAATCTGTTTGGAGAGTTCCCTATCCTAGAAGTATAAAGTCCTAAAATCATGGCAGAGATGTAATGCAATATTAGTCTTTAAAATTCGCAACAGTTAAATAATGTCTCTGATTCGAGGGAACTTTCCCCTTCCTAACGATTTTTGCAATAATTTCGACTAAGGCGCGTCCAAATGCTGCCGTCAGCATCCCGAACAATCTCCTTCGAAGCGGGACCCCAAAATTAAGCAAAATTAATATATATTTAACTTATTTCACTACAATATAAAATTCCAAAAATCTCAGTTTCCAAATAAAAAGCCAGATACAAGCCACTTTCGACAAGACGAATTTTGGGCCTTGTTCTGGTAACTTCGAGTGAGCATTTCGCTTCATAATATTCTAAAGAATCAATGACTAAATATTCGTGTCAGTAATGAGCATTTCGCACACATACATATATCTAGACATTTTTACGTAAAGCGTCGCCAACGTATCCCCCGATTTAATTTGTCGTCTACAAAAATTAAATCAAAGTCTCATAAAATCAGTAAATAATATTTCTATGCCAGCAAAAATCAAGTAATACAAATTACACATTTTAATCCTTCGGCTGAATCTTCTGAACCGTTTATAATAATTATCTAATCTACGTCATGCAGACTTCCGCCACAAAACTTTCGATCTTTCAATACGTAATTCTTCTATTCTATTTTCTCACTCACCTACACTTTTCACATCCCCTTCCGCGCATCTTCGAGCATCCTGGAGAAGATCGACGCCAAGGGAGAGAATCAACGACTAATGTAGCAACCGTATCGACGAGCCTAAGAACCAACCACAGCAGCAAATCGACGAATGCACCTCACCGACGAGTCTACTTTTCACCTCCGATCGGATCGCCGACCGATGAAGACATCCTCATCAAAGCAGCACCGTCAATAACGAGTCGACACCGTCAATCAACCAATTAACTTCATGTCATCAACATTCGCGGACCGTCACCATTCGCTCGTTTCACTCGACAACACTCCAGTTGTTACCGCCGACATCTGCAGGTTGCCGTTTCAGAATTCGCTCACCAGCCGAACGTTGACCACATCGCCGATTTAATAGAAGATGATTTTCACGTGAAAAATCAAATCTTCATTAGTAATCAATTCTTTATACGCTAGTTCGAAGCTTTTATCTTTGAAATCATATTAAACTGGAAATGAAGACGTCGTAACTATTTTCCTTTAAAATTAGAGCCAAACAACAAAATGTCACTCCAACATAACGAACGCGATTAAATTCATTTTTACGTATTATAAATATATTAAACAATAAAATCCATGAAAAATCAATAAAATCAATAAAATCTTCACAAAAAAATTAAGGTTTGCCTTCTACGAAATCTGTGGTTTGTGTTGCATTCCTTATTCACCTTTCTATACTATTATTGATGCATATCTATACAATGGGCCGGATTTGAAAAATCAGCCCGATCAGAAAAATTATATAAATGAGTATCATGTTCAAGAAAAATTATAGTCCAGAATTTTTTAACATTTAATTATATGTAACTGTTTTGATTTGTATAACTTTAAATATGGCAGTTAGTTTTCATCATGTTTCACTGGATGTGTTTTCTGGATGGATATTTCTTAAACGTATAACTGCACAACACGTAATTTTAATTAAAATGACATATGTATTATAAATGCCGTCATTAACGATAACATTGTATGATTTTAAAGTAATGAATTGTGGTATATTGAGCTGTTCATGACTTGTATCTTCATTGTATCGAACAATGAACTAAGTCTCAACGAATTTCAATCAAAGTGTGAATTTGTAACCAATTCTAGCGTCATTCGGTCTTCAAATGTCACCAACTTAAGCGCGCGAAAACTGCTTTTCGACAGTGATGAAGAGGAATGCGACCGTCTTGAACGAAAATATGGTTTTTTTTGTAAATCGCGCGAAGTTCTACCGCTTTTCCTATTTAATACTTTTAATTGAATTTTTTTCTGGATTATTATACATGTATGTACTACAAAGTGGAGTAGTTTTATAAAAGGACATCATTTACTTTCTTCAG
>WYDF02025719.1:0-13004 GCA_009867245.2 Adranes taylori | reverse complement strand
ACAGGACTTCCTTTTTCTGCAGTTTTGAAACCACATTCCACACAGTTAAAAGGCCTATTTTCTGCATGAGTTCGTATGTGTCTTATAAGGTATCCTTTTTGTACAGTTCCGAAACCACATTCCGCACAATTGAGAGTTTTTATTGTAGAAGATCTCGTTTTATTGTAAATTTGTAAATCTCATTCCGTACACTTGCAAGACTTCTTTTTTGAATGAGTCTGTTTGTGTTTTAGAAGATTTCCTTGTTGTTTAGTCCTGAAATCACGTTCCGATCACTTTTTGCTATGAGTTCGTCTGTGGGTTAGAAGGTTTCTTATTATTGCAGATTTTAAGTCACATTTCATACATTCGAAGAGCTTCTCTCCGCGATGTGTTCGTTTATATTCTGCAAGATTTCCTTTATTTGTAGTTTTGAAACCAAATTTCGTACACTCGAAAGGTTTGCCCCCGCTATGAGTTCGTTTGTGTCTTATAATTCTTCCTTTTTCTCCAGTTTTGAAACCATATTCCATACACTTAAAATGCTTATTTTCAGCATGAGTTCGTATGTGTCTTACAAGATTTCCTTTCCGAACAGTTCTAAAACCACATTCTGCACACTGGAGATACTTATTTCTCTTCGCTATGCACTTGTCTGCGGTGTAAAAGATTTCTTTTTATTGCAGATTTCAAGTCACATTCCATCCACTCGAAAGTCTTCTCTCCGTGATGTGTTTGTTTATATCCTGCAAGATTTCCAGAACTTGTAGTTTTAAACCAAATTTTGTACACTCGAAAGGTTTCTCTCCCATATGAGTTCATTTGCGTCTTAAAAGACTTCCTCTTTCTGTAGTTTCGACACCACTTTCCATACACTTAAAAGACTTATTTTCTGTGCGATTTGGTATGTGTTTTACAAAGATTTCTTTTTGTACAGTTCTGAAACCACATTCCGCACACTCGAGAGGTTTCTCTCCGCTATGAGTTCGCTTGTGGATTTGAACATTTTTTTTTATTGTACAATTGAAGTCACATTCCGTACACTCGAAAGGCTTCTCTCCGCTCTCCGCAAACTGTTACTTTGCGAACAGTTTTGAAGTCATAGTCCGTGCATTCGAAAGACTTCTCTTCTGAATGTGTTTGTGTATTGGACTCTTGTGTTTTATAAGAGTTCTTTGTTCTGTAGTTTTGAAACCACATTCCGTATACTGGGAAGCTTTTTCTTCGCTATGATTGCGTTTAGGCGTGGACAAAACGGATTTATGTTTACATTTGAACTCACATTTAGTACATTCAAAAGATTTCTCTCCTATATGAGTATGTTTTAGAATTAACCTATTTATTTTATTCTTAGTTTTGAAGAATACAAATAAATAGGAAAATTCAAAAACGAACTCACATACGAAACTATCAAAATGCACAGCAATGTAATATGTCATATATCGTCGGCGTATTGCAAAAAGTGATTAACTACATTTTTTTTAAATTTGTAGTTCAGAGTAGCCAAGTATTTATTTTGATTAGCTCTATTAGTGAAAAACTCCTAAACTGCATCGGAAGTCTCTAAATTGGAGTTATTTTATAAAGCAAAAATTCATTAAGTTAATAGGAGGACGCCCTAAGAATCTTTCTAGAAACATGTTACAGCGCTGCTACACCGATTTATTACTCCTGAGCAAAGAAGTAAAGAACAATGAAAAAACATCTATTAGAACTTTGTAAAAAAGAAATTGTGTCACGGGCACTTCATCTATGGGATCAATCTTTCCCTGTGTCAAGAAGAACGAGAGATTTTATGTCGGAACCTGAGTTGAAAGATGACGAAGAATTAGAAAATGACTTTGAAAAATGCAAAAAAAAGAAGCAATAAAGAATATAAAAGAAAAAAACAAAAGAAAGGAGTTTGCTAGGTAAGAAAAATTTCCCTTCTCAAACCGAATTACAGTGACTTACATAAAACACTGTGTTTCATATAGAACTAAATTTCATAAGTCAGATGTAAAAGAAAGAGCTACTGAAGCTAGGGAGTAAGTCTTATTACGGGACATTACAGTCTAAGGAAGCAGGTGAAGTTTTAACTCGATGGGGCAAACAAAAGACAAAACTCGATCAATATATTTTTTAAGTATTTGAGCCCACAATGATTAAAGAGAATGAAGAAATATCCTATTAATTATTGTTGAAAACTAGGCGAAACAAATTCAAAACCCACTTATATTATATGTCACATGATTAAAACATAATCATCGTACAATGTAATGGTGAAGCAAAAATAAAAAAAAAAAAGAGTGGAGTGCTCTGTTGAACTCAAATAGAAGTTGAAAATTGTTGGCGAAAAACTTTCGCACTTTTCTGCTTCGCGAACATAAATTTTAATGATGTATGAAATGGCCATAAAACTTGCTTTCCAACTCGCCGCCATCTAGAATATCGGTGCACACTGGTGAGTTCGATAGCATGAGTCGAACTCACGGGGAAAATACTATATGTCTGGAAATAACTAAACTCAAAAAATTACAATTACAGGATTTAGTATTTAATTGGAAAGTATTCTTAATTACTTTTGAACAGGTAATTATAATTATTAATGTATACAGTCGAAATAAGGTAATTTGGAGTTTCCATTATAATGATTTAAAAGTATTCCACCTCTAAAAGAATTTTTATTTCAAAAATCTATGATTTATGAGATGGTGTGCTATCCGGAATTCGATGCCATTAGGCTTCCTTATTCAAGCTAAGAAATCAAGAAGTACTAATATTATATTATAAGTACTTCGTGAATTCAACGAAATTCAACAAAGAATACTACCTCCAAATGAATTTTTATTCCAATAGTCTATGATTTATGAAATGGTGCACTATCTGGATTCCGAAGCCACTAAGCTAAGTAAAGAATTCAAAAAGTACTTTTTCTTACGCCGCCTCCCTAACGGAGGTTGATGATCCAAACTGCTATTACGACCTGTGACACCGCTGCCCAAAATATGTCCGTTGACGTTTTGTTGTACCAACGCCTTAAGTCCTTTAACTAGGAGATTTATCTTCACCCTACCGACCTTTTTCTCTTAATCACTCTTTTTGTTAGAGAATTTCATAGCGCTCACCTCTCATAATATCCCCGATGTATTGAAGATTCCATTTTTGTATGGTTCTTAACAGTTCTTTGTTCTTTCGCATCTCCTGAGTACCTCTTCATTTGTTTTCCTTTTTACCCATGATATTTTTAGCATTCGCCGATATAGGTACATTTCGAATGTCTCTATCCGATTATCCAACAATAGGCTAAGCGTCCAACTATCTACCCATACAAAAGGACGAGAAATATTTAGCGTCTAACATACATTGCAGATTCGTATTTACAGATTCGGGTCTTTATTCGTGAAGAAATGCTTCATCGCTATGAATCTACTCCTGGCTTGTTCTATCAGTGATAGAATTTCTTTTTTGGGGTCGGCCTCTTCATTAACAAGGATCCCAAGATATTTTAAGGAAGACACTTGTTCTATAATTATATTATTGATTCGTATGATACAGATCTTTTCCATGTTTTAGAGAAAACGACCACTTCAGTTTCCTCGTCATTCATGATAACTTGCCATTACTTTTAATACCATCAAGTGATTTTTCTTAAAGTTTATGACCTCTTCATTAGTGGAGTAAATCTCTTGTATTTATTGCGTCATCAGATTTGTCACAAGTAAGGACATACACCTGTATTACATTCATGGCCCGATGAGATGCAGAGAGCTTCAGAAGCATTACATGGTCTTCGAGTGGAATGAAATCAATGACGGCCTTCTGCAGATGAATGACGGCTCGACGGATATAAGTATACCAGCGCCCTACTGATGCCCATCGTCATCTACTCCAGAATAATAGAGAACTCCACGCTGCGCCCTAAGAGAGCCTGTACCCGGCCATTAGACTTCACTGAGTCCTAAGATCTTAATCCGCACTCGGTGCATTTCTGCATCTAATAAGTTGGCAATCTTCCTAGTCAGATATAACCTAAAGCTACGTACATTCTAAGTACATTGTTAGTACTCTCTCCCCATTTAAAGGTTGCCCCGGACTGAGGGCCGTTTTACTGTCATACATATTCATGTTGGATGATTGGAAATCAAAATTTGTGCAGTAAGACTTCCGTGTTCCTTCTCCACCCCAGTATAGGAACCGCTAAGGCTGCTACAACTAACGCCTCCCACTATCCATTGTATTGCTGCAATTGAATTCCATCTTCAGGTACCGTCACATGGTACTGTTGATGCCGCTGACCATCTACAGGTCTGGCTATCCTCACTTGGTTTAGCCTGCGGACCAACGCAGTTTACTGGGATGTGGGGCTTGGAGCCAACAAGTAAGAGCTGGAGATTCTCTGGAGACTAGTGCATTGAAACCACCCTCGTTATCGTCCGGGTGTGGTCGTCTCTCTGCAAAGGTAATACTCCATTAGCGTTCCCCAATACATCCCCAAAAAGTCCTAATAAAATATTACACTAGCCAGCGATGGTTCTGTTTTTTAACTTTCGATGATTGATTCCAATGTATCTTGGTGCGCTGAATCCGAAAATGACCTTAGTTCTTTTCCATCACGTCAGAATTTTTTGCAAATTGCAATTTGCCTAATGTAGTATATGTCGAGAAATATCACAAATATGAGACTTAATGAAAGAGTGAAATAGTCTTGTTTCGTATAAAACGTATTATTTTGCGGCTTATAATAATCATAATAAAATAGAATATAGAAAATAAAAAATTCCCGATTTTAGTCGTTGTGTCGACGTCTCTTTGGTTAAGCCATGCTCTGTTTCAGTCTTTTCCGTGCATGTGCTCTTCTTGGATCATCTCGTGCAACATCCAGCAATAGTCCGCCATCATTGCAGTCTTCCTTAGTAACGCTTTTCCCTTTCTTTGATGTCCTAATGGAATTTTTCACCCATCCCTTCACTAACAGCACCCATATTCTGAGGAATGTAGTCCAAATGTGAATGTAGGAAATGAACCTTCAAACTCATGGAACAACCTAAATTTTGATACTTCTGCTGCATAGTCTGAACGGTAGACTTGAAATTCGGATCATTCTTGTTGCCCATAAACGTGGTTACTATGTCTTTATAGGCGACCCAGGCTTCTTTTTCAGACCCATCCATTTCCTTTCAAAATTTCCATCTTTTCAATGTTTTCTAATGTTCGGACCCGCAAAGACACCCTCTTTTAGTTTTGCGGTTGACAATGCTGGAAATTTGTTACAAATATACTGGAAACATTTACCATCTTTTGATAAAGCTTTCACAAAGTAGGCTTTCATCAAGCCTAATTTAATATGTAGAGTTGGAAGGAGAACTTTTGTCGACTCGATGAGAGGTTTTTAGAGCACATTTTTTAGTCCAGGTTCCAATGACGCTCCTTGTGGCCAATCTTTCCATTTCCAATGATTTTCCCTGTCTCTGCTATGCCACTCACATATAAAACAAGGAATCTTTGTGTACTTGCCTTATTGTCCAAGGATCATGGATAGTCCAAGGATCATGAATACTCCAAGGACTTTGGTTTCAGATCACCAAACATGATCTAGTTATGATCGACTTACTTAATTTTCTTGAGAACAAATTGTAAATTGTCATACCGTTCTTGTAAATATACAGAATGTCTTATGGGTATTGGCGCATACCTGTTTCCCTTGCGAAGCAGGACAACTTTATACTGCCGATGAATTGATGAATAGTTCCTAATCAGTGCTTTCGTATGGTATTTTGAGTCTCTTAAACAATCCACAAACATTATTGCAGAATACTAAGCCTCCTTCTTCAGCAAAGTATGGAATAAAGTCTTTTTCTCTGTACCTGAACCAGGAAAACGAAACGCCAGCTGCGACCAAATTCTTATCTTTAAGCCGTGAACCAAGCAATTCTGAAGCCTCTTTAGTCAGATATAAGTCGCGAGTTTAATCGTTCAGTTCAGTTTGTGTAAATAATTATGGAGCAGAATTGGCAAATTCGTATTCCACTTCATTATGTTCGGTTTCTTCACTTGATTCAATTTCTGAACCATTTACTTCAGGTAAATGACAGGACGTAAAGCCGATGGCAGATTTGGATAGACGATGTTCTTTTGATTCTTTACGTTGAAACCATGAACAGCTGTTGAACAAAACAATCATCACTATGATTTTGTGGTTCTCGCCAAATCATCGGAACGCCAAATCTGACACGTTTGATCGCGGAGGGTACATACCAACGGTTGCGTCAACATTGACGCCCAGCTGAGACGTACAACACGTTTAATGGCGAAAGTGCTGCCATCTGCCGGTTTACGTTGTCAACGATTCGTTTTCATCATAAACCGACAGATGACAGCATTTCATACGTATTTGAATCTGTCAGTTCGTCTTATATTTGTGATTTTTTTCAATATATAACACATTTTGACAAATAGCAATTTGAAAAAAATTCTGATGTGATTGAAAAATTTAAGATAATTTTTGGATTTAGCGCACAAACATACATAGCAACCCATCATCAAAACTTGAAAAACATGATACAACCGAAAAAATGCGGGCCTGTAGGGCCTGTAATTTTTAGTGCCATTCACTAAAAATTCAGTTTTTTAGTCATCCTTCTTGTTTTCTTGTAAATTATTATTTACGTCTTTTATGTTTTGTTTTCAATTTTACCTTATAAATATATTTTTTCATCCGTTCCTTTCATTGCTTCTCTGTCTTTTCCTGTGCACAGTTATCGAAGTTGTTCCCCTAAAGTAATATAAAATTTAATACTCAGTACCAATGTACGATCGACCGGATAATATTACGCTGCTTTGCGCACACAGTTTTCTATATGTATGTTGTTGGCAACGAAAATATAAAACTAACTTTATAAAGCCGCGCTCGTAGCAAATTGACTTTGCTGAATTAGTGCAAGTCGTAAATTGCGTAATGTTAATGGTTTAAGCGCTGCTCGGCGCGCACAAAATGGAAAAGGTACAATGATCGCAGATGGTAATGAATATTGTTATAGCTTTGTTTCATTATTGATTATTTCAAAAGTCTCCTAATGGAGATTATGACAAAATACGATCATGTTCCTAGCGCAAAGCGCAGTATAATTTATTGATAAGGAAGATTGTAGAACTAGTTCAGTTTTAATTTTATAGTAACTTAGCAAAAGAAAGCTTTCAGTTTGTTGACACAATTTGTAGTAGCTGAAAGAAGAGTAATCATCAGCATCATCATCAATCAGCTCATCTGATGGACAATAGGCAGTTTTCTTCATTTTTTTCCAATCTTTTCTGGATAAGGAACAGTACGCAGATGAACATTATGTAGATGAACGTACTCTCTTTTCAAATGTTTCATAACATAGCCTCCAGTTTATAATATTCCTTGCCCAACGCATATATGCTTTGTGACATAATAGATGGTAGCCCCCTAGGTACGTGGAGCATTTCAAGGTTTTATTGGCTCTAGTACGTTTTCTACTTTAGTCACCATTCTTATTTTAGGGTTTCGATTTTCTGATCAGATGTCTGCTCCGCAGATCACCACAGGAAGACGTTGATTAAATATCTTTTCAATGAATTAATTAAACGCTCCTTACGGAAAAACAAGTTGAGGTTTTCTTTGTGAGTTTGTCTATTCCATTATATATTAAAAGCGTACGATTCCTGACAATATGAATATTTAAGAAGGGTAGTATTTTGGTCTTTCTCGAGTAAATGAGAGCTACCCCAACAAGGTTAAAATATGCCATTTCTGGAATTTCAAAAATGGTGAAATTTTTTACCCGACTTATGTCGACCAACTTTTAACAAAACCCTTTCCAGAAAAATATAAATTTCCAGAAAAACATGAAGGTTTCACACAGTTGAAGAAAAATGCCAAAGTACATTAAATTTTGACAAATCCATACAAAAAAAAATTCTTAATTTTGCCTTATGAAAATTACATGCAAAAAAAGGGTGAACATAGAAATTAGACTTTAAATTGAGCTAGCGCTTTCGAATAGATCTCAAGTTACTGGTAGCTCAATAATTGGTGTACAGAACTAGAGAAATTATGTTTTGATGAAATGAAGGAAAAGTGGATAAAAATGATTCTAAATTTGGACCACCATAAAATTTATGGTCCAAATGGGCCCACATTTAAGTGTACATGGAAAGTGATCATTAGTGCCATTGGGTGAAAAAATATTTTTTTATTTAGAAAACATCTCTGACGTGTGAAGCGCGTTATGCTTCCTTATTAAAAATTTTTCAAAAACTAAGTCAAGCTATGGCATAATCGTTTGATAAGAAAATATATCTACTATTCGATAATAAATTTATTGCCTAAATAACCTAAAAAGGTATAGAGAGATTAATGATGGTAATTAAAAGTCTAGGTACTTAAGTGCAGTCAAAGATACTTAGTGTCAAGCGCACCAGCCTCCTCTATGACAATTTGAAGGTCAGGGAATCACTTAAAAGTTAGTAATTTCTTAAAAAATTAATAGCTACCGCAAGCCACGGCAAGTCACATAACAAAGCCTTACACCAAGTTAGGATTGGATTACATTGGTTTAGATTAGTTTAGGCCATTTACGTTACTTTAGGATAGATGGGGTATTGTTATGCCGGTTTTGCCAGACTTCTCTCTTAGGCTTGCGACCCTGGCAGTCTGGCGTGAATTGCACGCCAGACTCCACTGTTAGTAATCGCTTAAAAGTACAGGGACGTGCCTCACACTCCAAACTTCCCTGCTTAAACGAATTCCCTGTTTGAATCACTTCTCAAAAGTTTCAAAAGCGGGCGAAGGCAGCGGAAAAGCGAACAGTAACGCTGTCCACGCCATCGGCAAATATGGAGACTGGAGGATTCACGGATAGTCGAATTCAAATGTTCTTGCCTTTGAACCCCAAGCTGCATTGTTAAATATTTCATGAAAAGTGAGTAGGCAAATGCGGGCGACCGGAGACTCATGGGCAGTTGAATTCAAAAGTTAGTGCTAGTCTGGTGTGCTTTACACGATGTGCTGCACTGTCAGAAATTGTCCCAAATGTGAGTTTAGAACGGCCAAAGACCGCGGCAGGGCGTGGTTTTTAGCAATTTAGAAATTTCCTGGCTTTCAAGCGTTCTAGCTTTTTGGCTTTCTACGTTTTTGACTTTTTTGGGTTTTGTCTTTCTGGCCTTTGACCCGTCTAGCATTTTTAGCCTTATAGCATTTAGTCTTCTTGTCCTCTTGCTCTTTTAACTTTTATCGTTGTTTGCCATCTGGCCTTTGACAATTTTGAATTTTTTTGCCATTTAGCATTCTGATAGGTCAAATCAGACTGGCTTAGAAAGCACGCCCGACTGTTAGAAATTGTCCAAAAATAATTGAAGAACAGTCGCAGGCCACGGTAAAGCAGACAGTTGAGGTATCCGTGTCGTACGCAAATATGGAACCTGTGGGATTCATGGGTAGGCGATTTATAGGGCAGAATAATTACCCCAAACAACTATTGTGCTAATTGAATTTAGTAGACGAGTTATAAGGTGACCGGCCAAACTAAATAGATCAACTTTTGTTTTATGTAAAATATAATAAAAAGTATGACTTCCAGTATATTAAAGATGGGGTGGAGATCACATTGAAGAATTTGTTAACTAATGGTTTATGTTCAGAATGGACTGTCACTTTTCTATTGTAGATATGATAGTTAAGTTTTATAGGCTTAAGGTAATGTCAGAGGACCCGAAAGAAATAGTATACCTGCTTCGATTTTAATCCGATTATAAGGGTCGAACAAGCGTTGAACGTGTAGTTAAGAAACAATTAAAAATCAGGTAGATAATTGAGTCCTCTGACATTAACTTAAGCCGTTTTATAAACACGCCGTTTTAATCAATAGATTATCAATACTGCTGAAGTAGAACTGACCGCCAATCTACTGGTGATCCGAATTATGTTAGTTTACAACAAAAGCTGCGCCTCACCATTAGGGTATCTAACAGGAAAACTCTCTGACGAAAAAATCTTAAGATAATGTAATGTATTACAATATATTGTTGTAACTTTAGATTATTGAAACTCCGAATATTGATATTCCTGATCTAGCCATTATTCACTAATTTTATATAATAATGGACTTTGTTACTTAAGAAGGTAAACAATGTAAACAATAGTTTTAGAAATAAAAATTTATTAAATCAAAGTTGTCTATGTGCCACTTACATCACTTTGTTAACGACAGAATCAGACTTATGCACTTGGATCGTTTTGATTCTTAACTAAAAGGACATTTTTAAAATAGTGTAAGTGATTTGCCGCTAGATCGCAGCACTTTGCAGGATTTTACTTTTACCACATTTTTCCTAAACAGAACTATGATTTTAGTATTCGATCATGCACTAAACAAAAAAATTTCATTTCCATTCACTTCCATTCTAACCCCGTCAATTTTGTTCTTCATAATGAAAAGAACGTTCTTTAACCGATGGCAATGGTGATTGCATCGAGCTCCCCATGTACTCTTAAACGTGGACTCTTAAATTTGGACCATAGAATTCATGGTGCTCTAACTTTGGTATAATTTGTACTCATTTACTCTTTTTACTCACTTATCCAGTAATGAGTTAGTTGCTTCTTCACAGGATAACCAGCCCTTACGTCCTCTGAGATTGAAATGCCCTGACTAATCGCGAGTACGATGGATATCAGCACAGAGCTGTTCAATGAGGTGTAATATATCCAGGCAACAGAATCTCCCTAAAACTTACCAAGATTAGCTCCAGTACCTATGTACGGATAAGTCCACAGGATGTGCATATAAGTAAAAACCTTATATAGGAAGACAACCATGATTTATTTTAAAATATTTGTATCAAAATTTTAACACCATATAAGTAAATATGGCGAAATATCATAAAGGTAAGATACGTCAAAATAACAATTTAATCTGTTCATGAATATATCACAGTAAGATAAAAACTTCCTATTATTAAAATCACCCAGCACTCTTTTAACAATTTATTTCTTTGAAATAATTATTAAGTTAAATTATTACTTTGAGAAATTATTATTCCAGGTTAAATACGAAACAAATAAACAGTATATCTGTATGAAGTTCTATCATAGAATAATAATTAATTAAATACTCACAGCACTTTTGAAAAATAGGATTAGGACATGATAATCAGTTGAAAATTTATTACTTGGAGAAGCTATTAGTCAAGGCTAGATACCAAAAAAATATACAATATATCAGAGTATCTTAAGTTCAAGTAACTATTCTTATGTTAAACAATCTTAAGGAAGCCTAAGTATTCCCCCGAATAATTCTATTGTTAATTTAAATAATATTATCAACTTACCCTTAAATCGCACGGTTCCTATATTTATGACCAGCCCGAACAACTTTGCTGTTGTCCGTTTTGCAGCGGCCTGCAGCCGCTCTTGAATTACTTTTGGGAAATTTCTAATGGAGCAATCTTGGCGTCTCACCCCAGACTGCCTTGAACTCTTGAATTCTCCTATGCATGAATTCGCCATCTTATAAATCTCCCGGTCCCCATATTAGCCCTGCGGTCGCTCTTACGTTACTTTTGGGAAATTTCTAACAGGGAAGTGTGGTGTGCCTCGCACCACCATAAACTGACGTAACCTGAATGTGTTCATTTAACTTTAGTGTTAGGTGCTTTCCCCTGAGTTCTCCTGTCTACGAAACGCCCGATCTCTGTATTTGCCTACGACGCGGATAGCCTCACTTGAGTTAAGGTTCGGGCTAGAAAATTGGTTTTTAAAAAAAAATTATTTTCAATTTTGAAAAATATTTACAAGTTTAATCGAGATGACTTTTAATTTCGTTCGTCTTTATTTGATTTTAATGACTTTAGTTGAATTGTAGCTGAAAATAAAGAATAAATTTGATTTGGTATTTTAATTTCTAATTATAAACTTTAAAATAATTTTGGAGTTTGTAATAAAACTGATTCCTGCTCCTCGTATGAAATAAAGTTATTTATAAATTATTAAATCCAAAGCAGTGCTAAAACTTAAAGATCTAATTGAATTTAAAAATGAACATTATAATAATATAATTTGGAATCATAAATAATGTTGATTTATGTTTCAATAGAAAATGAATTTTAAATATGATTATATACATGTTGAATCTAGCAATGTAAAACCAGAATTCAAATAATATTCTAACTTGTAATTGAAGACTCACAGTGCGCTGTATATTAATTGAAAGTGCAATATGCGTGTGAGATATTTCTAACTAAAATGTAATTGCGTTAGTAACGGAAATGAATACATTCCGATGTCCAATTGTAATATAAAATTATACGTTCTAAATTAGAAGTGTTACTTAAGTTATATTTGAGTCTATATAAATTAAATTATTCTTTTATTTTAGCTTATAATATATGAGGTGAATGTAACGCTTGCCTGTTTGGCGCGGCTTGATCCGACCTTGCCTCATCTTTTGGGATATATCAAACGGGGAAGTCTGATGTGTTTCGCACGCCAGACTTCTCTAAACTATTGTTTGATTTACCTGAGGACGCGACGCATAACAATTGCAGCTTGAAAATTTTTGACAGGAGTTCTGCCGTGCTTCACACGCCAGACTTCCCTAACGTTAACACTGTTTCATTTGGTCCATTCGAAACAAAACTTTGTATTACATTGAAGGAGATTCTTAATATTTCTCTTTCGTTTTGGAAATATCGCGAGAAAGAACATTAAATGTACCAATCGATTTTGCCAAACTGTAAAGATCGAAGTCGACATACAATTGGTTTAAAGATATCAGGAAAACAACAGATTTGTGTATATAGCCGTTCCATTGCGGATTTGCTTACACTAATATCTCAGATATTTTGTTCGACACTGACAATAAAACAAATTAAAATTAATACGAATTAAAAAATAAATTGAAATATAATATTTTATTAGTGTGTATTTAAAGAATAATATTAGATGACATATCGGCGGAATAACCGTAACAACAAGAATACGAGTAAATGCGATTCTTAAGACCCACTGCCAACCCGCAGTTGGC
>WYDF02025708.1:0-13004 GCA_009867245.2 Adranes taylori | reverse complement strand
GTACAGGTAAGTTGTATGAGAAGAATGTTAGGACTAGATAGGAATACACCTAATGGTATTGTTCTGCAAGAAGTAGGAAAATATAAAATATGGACTAGCGGTGTGAAAAAGATGATGAACTTTGAGCAGAGTAGTCCAGAGTGAGGAAAGGTACAGATTATGTAAAGAAGTGTACATAGATGGAATGATGAAAGTAAGAAAGGTAGAATGTGTGAATGAATGGATTAAGAGCAGAAAGATTGTGAACGGGAGGGTTGGCTGGTCTACAAGTAGGTGGTTGGAGATGCTGTGGATAGGTGTGCAAGGAGTGAGTGAGAGTGTAGAAAGAATGAAGGATGTAGAAAGGCAGGAACGGGAAAGCAAAATTGAGAGTAGCCGGTATAATAATAGATATAGATGGATAATAAAAGAAGATAGAATGAGTGAGTATTTGCTAGGAGATTTAAGTATGGGTGAGCAAAGATTGATTGCGAGGTTTAGGTGTGGTAATGAAGAAGGGGTAAATAAATTTTGGATGAATGAACAAGAATGAATATGTAGAATATGTTGTAGGGAACAGGAAATATGGAGCCACTTGGTAAGGGAATGTGATGGGATAAGATGGTTGGATAGAGAAAGGCAATTGGGTGATACCTGAAGGCCTTAGGGATGGAGGGAAAAGGTTTAGAGTTAATGAAGAGAATTTGAAAGTAAATTGAAGAATTTGATAGGGAATGAGAAGTGGATAATATGTAAATAAAAACCTTGCCTTCTGCCGATGACCTTTAATGATAAGATTTATTTAATTTGTATTGTTTATTGTTTATATGTTTATGTTTGAATTATGTTTTGGTTTGTTTTTTATTGCAATAAAGGTTTTATCTATCTATCTATCATGTAAACGATTTAATATAATTTGTGAAATTCCGTTTAGTTTTATGTTTTTTTCCATCGTTTCTTTAACTTCTTGTAGGATTACAAAATTAATTTTTTTATAATAGGTTTTTGACTAAATTTAGTTTTGGAACTAATTTAATGAATTGTTAGTAATTTTGTTACTATAATGTAATATAAATTCGGGGCACATTATTTAACTTGTTAAAACTTTGAGCTTAAAACAGATACATTTTGTGTTTAATTGAGTCATAATTTACAGTAAATAAAGCATATCTTTTTTAACAGACTTTGTATATTTAATAAAATTATAGTTTTACACCGCTGCGCATAATTTTTCACAAATACACTTAAGGGTTTTATATTTGTTTGATCATTTATTTAGACTATTTTGAATGTAAATGTTAAGTAATGTTACAGATAGAAAGAGTTGATAAATTTCCATTTATTTCACAATGCCATATCTAAATAAAATAAAATAAATGTAGAACATGAGAGGACATATAAAAAAGAGATATAAGTGACATAAGTGTAGTTAATCTATTCGATCTTACACGCAATGCTAATAATGAAAATTAGTTTTTTTTTCGCAGTAGAAAACTATTTTAAGAATATTCATTAATCAACAGACTTGTCTAATAACCAAGAGAAGGTCAACTGAAGCACTTTAAAATAAATTTCAACCAATGTGTTTTTATGTGCTTTTAAAAAAATAATCTATTAGAAAGAGTAGGGCGAGGGCAATCATTCAAACGTGCAATTAATTCCATCGATACACGCCGATTGAGCGCAAATCTGTGGATATCAATAGTTGAGCGCAAAAATTTAAAACCGCATGTTGTCATTCAGCGCAAAGCCGGATATATTGAAAACATTACTAATTAGTAAATTAATACTTCATATTTTTGAACAGAAAATACTTCATATTTTTAAATACTATAACTGGAGTTACTGGAATTGGTTCGATCAGAAGCATTAACAAAATAATTTATAAAAAAAATTGATGAACAAACTTAAATAAAATGCGCTAAAAAATGCAAAACATAAAAAACAATGCGCTCAATTGGCCGGTCAATTTTTAGGCAAAATTTCTGCACCCTATGGGCTATACAAGGTCTGCGCTCAATCGGCATTTATGGGTTTCCATCCTAGGGAAACAAGATTCAATGAAATCATTCAACTTTAAAGAAAGTTTCAAAACATTACTAATTAGTAAATTAATACTTCATATTTTTGAACAGAAATTACTTCATATTTTTAAATACTATAACTGGAAGTACTGGAATTGGTTTGATCAGAAGCATTAACAAAATAATTTATAAAAAAAATTAATGAACAAACTTAAATAAAATGCGCTAAAAAATGCAAAACATAAAAAATATGCGCTCAATTGGTCGGTCAATTTTTAGGCAAAATTTCTGCACCCTATGGGCTATACAATGTCTGCCCTCAATCGGCATTTATGGGTTTCCATGCTAGGGAAACAAGATTCAATGAAATTATTCAACTTTAAAGAAAGTTTCAAAATGAATTGAATTGCATTTTATTTATGATTCAACATTTAAAAGTAAAGTATAATATTTAAACATTAAAACTATACGGGTCTAATTTCAAGGCGGAAAACTAGAGTACAAAATATATTACTTTTTATAAAAACTTAAGTAATTCTTATGTATGAATATCATACATGTGTGAACTAAAATAAAAAACGATTTCCAATTCTGAAATCATTTGCGTTTTTTTGTGATTAAATTATAAGTATCAAAATAAATATTTTGAATAGAGATTTGAATCAAAATTTCAAAATTCGAACGAGGCCCGAACATTGGCTTTGATTATTTTAAACTTAACTATTTTGGAAGGAATTTTAGACGCGCACTATATGAGGAGCCACCGCAAAACCGACTACATCCATTTTCTTCAAAATTGAGATATCAAGTTGAGATCGGATACCGATCTCTATATTGGCCGATATCACAAACATCAAGTAGGTTGAAGCTAAACCAACTAGATCTATTAAAAATTAAGGTTTGAAACGAAGGTTTCAAAGCAAAACCAACTTTATCCATCCATTATACCGGTACACAATCAACTATATCCAACGAACCAATCAGAGCGCTCCATTACTGTCTCCGATGTAGAGGTTATGTTTCCATGTGCATTATATTTTTGTTATTTTTGTTACCAGTCCCTTGATGGCTCACTAGTACACACACGGGATGATTAGTGGTGGCTGTGGAGTAAACCTCCCATAGGTGACTCACATTGACAAGACTAGTGTACTTAATTCCTCTAAAACGACAAATGCTTCAGGAGATGCGCATCAGTAACACTTCCGATGGCCTCCTTCTAATGGCTCATCTATAAAAACGCACAATATGCCGATCAAAATACACACCGTAACTTCACAAGCAACTAACTTACTAACAGAACACTATAACATCACACTGATTTAGACTCAACGAAATCCAAACCCCAATCCCACGATTATTGGAAATTTTTAACAACTCATGATTCAATTAATTTAATAAGGTTTTAATCTGAAGTCAGATTGGCTTCTTGACCCCTTTGAGCCTCGGAAGGAAAAGAAAGCCTTCCAGAAAATAGCTGTCAGCCACACCCCACTAATTTGTCAATCGTACCAACTCAAAATTATTCTTGCGGCTTAGTCGCAACCTCTAAGATTTCGTTCCATAATAAATTCTTACACTTTCGTTTAAATCTAGCAATTATAATGCTATTATACCACATTAACCTTTAAAGTATCACAGCAAAACAATTTTCTAATAAAATCACGAATATCTTATAATAATTAATAAATCAAATTCGCTCCGAGATAGTTCCCGTCTATCCGCAAGGCTCCGCGGACGACCAACATAGATCTTACTATGCGAGTGTCCACGTCGATTCGGTTCCTTTTTATTAGAATAAATAATTTTTAAGTGATTTTATACAAAATGGATGATTGTGATTTGGATTATTCGGTGCTCTGAGCCAAGTCAATAATGGAACAAGAAATAAACAAAAACAAGCAACACAACGGGAAATTGTCAAGAAGAAACTATACACTCCATCAGCACAAGGTCATTCATACCCTGTGATGTAAAGCATTTAGTAAAGGAGAAAACAATAAAAGATTTGAATACTCTCCAAACTTAGACCGATTAACGCGTAAGTGTTCCGCGATGAATTTTATGAAGCTCCAACCAAGTTGTGCAGGACAATTTTATTGCTTCATGCGTACAAACATTGGATATAAAAAGGAAACGACCTGGCAGGTGCATGTACTTGAAAGGGTAAAGGTTCACATGCCAAGCCTCTTATTTTATTACAAATAGTAATAAACAAACATTACAAGTGTGTAAAAAATTTTCATTCCGATTTCAAAGATCGGGGCTTATCATCTAAAGTCAGTCGTGAAGGAAATTCATTTGGGGCGCTTAAAATCGAAGAAACAAGAAGAGGAGACACAATTAGTGTAAAATCTTACCAAAAGAAAAACAGTGTGAGAGAATTGATTAAAAAGCTGAAAGAATGTGAGAACCACTACGGAAGGAAAAAATCTAAACGGTAATACTTCATCCCAATTTGAACATCAATAAACTACTTCTGATAATGTACAATGCATCTGTTGATGAACCTTTCAGTGCAAAGAGAAGTATGTTCAGAAATATTTTTAGTTAATTTAATCTTGGAGTTAAATCATCATCTTCGGATGCATGCACATTATGATTGATAAAGTTGAAAAAGCCTCTAAAGAGTTCCCAGAAGTAGTAATGTTGATGACAGAAAAACGAGTACATAAACGGAGAGCTAAAGTTTCTTATGAACTTCTAAAAAAACCAGATAATGATAAAACAATTACATGTATTTTTGATTTGCAGCAAATTCAACCGTTACCTAAAAAGCCCATACAAGAAGCTTTCTACTCCAGGCAACTGAATTTTTACACCCTTTGTATCGATGGATAAACTGGGATGCATCGTCACTTTTACGTGTAGACTCAGAATTTAGCTGGCAAAGATAGCAATGAGATTTCCAATGCTTTACTACATTTGCTGAAAACAACTGAATCGTTATATCCTCCTCAGTACCGAGATAAATTTATAATCTTTTTTAGCGAATTTTGTGGTTGTATCTCTTCATTAGTGCAGAAATAAGAAAAAACAACAGTTTATTCAGAAAAAAATATATGACAGGTCCAGTATTTTGGACAAAAGGACTAATTTTGGTACATTATGTATATTTCATTAAGTAGATTTTTATGAATGAAATCAAAAATTATCTCCCTGGCGAGATACACAGATAAACCTGACATTTTATACAGTAAAATCTGATTTTCTTTGCCCAACTCGGATTTCGACATCGCATGTAAGAATTTTGTCATTAAGACTACATATAGGTAAATATGCATTACCTGTATTCCTGACATCTTTTGGATCTGTGTGACTTTATATTTCTTGGCAGGTCTCATTTCTTTGTCATCCTCTGTGGCAATGGTTACGGTGGAAACTCTTTGAGCATGTCCTCCAAGGACAAGGGACCTACCAACATACAGTTTGAATACAAGCAAATCCATGAGAGGATTTTTTGTCTCCATGTGCTAAGCAGTCTTAACAATACTCACTCCAGGAGTTAGTAACTGCCAAATCTATAAAATGCCAAAAAATTCGTACAAGGCCATTTCTAAGTTCGCATGCAAATTCAACAATAGGAAATTAATCTATTATACAGATTTACTCCTCCCATTGAGCTATTGTAGCTAGTAATCGAGTTTGGACATGGAACAAGAATATATTTAGAGTTTTTCTTATCCCACTTGCGAACTTCAGTTATTGGTGACGAACCAGACGAAGTTGATGCCATTAAGACTGAACTATTGTCCATTCATTTTAGCAAAGACATTTTCCTGTAACTTCTCACCATTCACCAAAGGAACCGCAACTCTATGATAACAAATCTTTGTCTTTCTTGATATTGTTCTTGATACTTCGTGAAATTCGATTACTTCTAATTCTCCCAATTCCGAGTATTTGTTTTGTCAGTAGGTAATCAAGTAGGCTGACTGAAGTGAAGTACCGATCGAAGTAAAGAATATGTCTTGGTGGCAAGTCAATCGAGAGCTTTTTGACTACAGAACCACCAATGCCTTATTCTTTGTCTGGGGTACCATCTGGCCAAGTATTTGCTCCTTCCTAAATGAAAAAATCGAGCACTAACCCCGAAGGTGACGCCAAAACAAAAATTTTTGTCTCACAGGGTTTGGCTTATTTTTAACATACTGGCGTAGGCTTGTAGAGCCAGTGAACGGAATCGTTTATTCGTCGATTAACAACTCCTTCGACAGCTGTAAACTTCTGCATTTATTTTTCAAACAGCATCCATCCAGAGTCCATTCGATCACTTGGTCTCATCTTGCATACTGATATTGCCAACAACATGTAGAAACTTTCTCAATTTGAATATTCTCTCTCTCTCTCTCTCTCTTGGTATTTCAATTCCTTTCATAAAATACAGTCTTAGGCTTGGTAGTTCGTATATTCCCATAAGAATGTGAATATTTGTCAGTTGGCGATATTCAACGGCTTCTTTTCATTTGCCTGCATTGCACGAATATTACTCTGTGTTGAAAAGTAATCTCAGAAATCATCAGTAAAATACTGTGAGAAGTAATCCAAGTGCTCAGAACTCATCATGGCTATAATTTATTTACCATTCTTGACCATAATCAATGACATTTTGATTGTCAAAAAGTTCTCGATTCCAGTTTTGGGGTGTAGGTCTTGAATTGTTCTGCTGTTGATTTCGTAATATTGCCAACGCTACATCCCCGTCTGAGTTAAAATCATGATCTTCGGAATAAATATTATTTTGTTCACCTAGTTCCACTTCTTAAGAATCAGATAGATCTCCAGTCTTTGTGTCAACAACTCCCTATGCAGTCGCATCCTCATTGTAGCTAAGATAAAAATCGTTATCGTTTAAAATCGCTTCAAGTTCAGCATCAGTTAATGGTTTTTGGACATCTGCAATGAGAAAAATTAAGAAGGTATGAACTGAGTCCCAATGTCCAAATAGCTGAACACAATTTTTAGGCAGCCGTTACGCAGCAATTTTTTACATTGTCGGCCACATTTTACTCAGAGGGTAAAGTAGATTACTTATCTAATTAATTACTAAATAAATTTTGTGATATATTCATGATTAAACTATAAAACTTACCACTTACACGGTGAAAAACCATCTTCACCTCCAAGTACGTATACCTATAAGATAGAACTGATGTGCAAATCGGCGTTGTCAGATCTTTGTATTGCGATATTTACGTACGTATTGTAGACCGGCAAGTGCGCTGTACGCCAGTATATTAGCTCGGTTTATCCACACTATTGTGCTACAAAATCAATTGAAAAGTGTCCAGCTGATAAGTGACAAACGTACCGATGAGGATAGCACAAAAAAATTGCAGATGGGTTTATTGCACAAAATTAAAATAACATCAATGATCAGATGCTGTTTCACTTCCTCTTAAAATCTTATGAAAATGTGAAGAACCTGAGGAAGGTATCGCTTGTGTTTCCATCCGATCGTGTTTTTGGCCAAGTTAAAAAAAATGGAGAAAGAATCGTTCACACCACGAATACGTTGCTGTATACAGGGAGATTGGAGAAGTTAAAAAGCTAGGTGACGATTGGTTTTTGTTCGACACCTTGAAAAAAAATTTCAAAAATGTGGATGGCATAAGCACTGTGAAAGGGATTATTCTTAAAAAATTTTATACAAAAGATGGACATTTTTCTGTATCCTATGCAATGGCAAACTACCCCTTTGAACATGAAGAAATTGTTTTCAAATCACCATTAAAGTGTGGTTTCTAAGGAAGGTTAGCCGCGCAGTTTATGTTTCCAAATCTCCCTCTTTCTCAACCATTTTCTAATGAAAAAATTGTCGATGTCAAAAAACTTCTGGGTCTTATATTTGGAGAAAACTAGGAAAGTACAGAGGAACCCTTCAGTACAGAGAAAGATAAAGAAAAACAAAACTTGCGTTGTACCAGTAAAAAATAATTTGTTAAACGTTCGTCTGTAATACTGTAAAATTTGATGTGACGGATAAAGTTGGTTTTGCGGTGGAACATCTCATGGTATTGGGGTTCGGGTTCTAAGATTTCTATGAATTTTAACATATATTTTTTATGAAACATAAATTTAGAATATATTTGGACAGTGATGACTAAATATGTGAGAAAATAGATACGGAACTAAAAAATTTGGAAAATATGCTGTAAATGCAATTTATGGGGAATAGATAAATATACGGGGTTTCATGAATTATTTGGAAATAATAATTCAAAAGTTATCACTTATTAAACAAAAATGATAGAGATGAATATACACACCTTTAATTCAAAAAATTATTGATATCTTTAATTTCACGTTGTTAATTAATTTGAAAAACAATTAATAGTTTTTCTGAAGCATCGGTTAAAGAAATTCCGTTGACGGCTTTTTTTGCAGTAAATGCAAGCAGCTTTTCAACTTTGTGCATTTTAATGGGAAAACTTTTTGCGATGTACATTCGACCGCTAATGTCTTTTTAAACTGTAATTACGAGACTAAAAGATTTTGAATTGTAATGCAATTAAAAGAGTTGTCCTTACAGATTGTTGTGTAGCTTTATACTGTTGCTACCATTTTCATTATAAATGATGCTCAAATTAAATAGAAAAATTAAAACGGAAATATATATAAAAAATATCTTAGAAGTTGTAAATTAATTGTAACTAAAACAAATTGTACACTTTTTTAACCAATTAAGAATTAAAACATTTAACAATTAAACCATTTCACACTTAAAAAATTTTTGAGTATGAAAAGAATAGCAAACTAGATATAAATTGATTTGTAATACTTGTTCTTCGGTCCTGAAAGTGGTTATGAACGAATCCCTTTATGCATATTTTATGCCTTGTTGATCTACAAATGTACGGATGTTGATGCTGGACAGGATTAACTCCCGAAACATTGGTTTATTGTTGAAGCTGATAAGGATATCGTTCAACCATTGGGTAAGATCGACGATGTGACTTGTAACGAGGTACGGCACGTCTTGAAGAAAAACGTGATAGATGATTGAATGGGTAATAAAGTCGTGATGGAAGTAGGTGAGTGTCGTTTAATGAATCTTAGTCGCTGACGCCGAAGTAATTCCGAGGTGTTAAAGTAATCGGCGACCCGAGTGTCATACGCGAATCCTCTGGTTGCCTTTGTTGTGGAATTGTCTCGTGTATCAATTCCACAACTTCGCTTAGGGGTTGCTTCCTTGGCATTCTCGTTGTTTCCGTGCAATCAGCGCTTCTTCTAACTCCTTTTGGCGGTGGCTCCTTCTTGTTTGCAAAGAGTTATAAATTTAAAGGCGAGAAAAAGAAAAGATGAATGTAGATAGGAAAATCTAAAGAATCTGTAGAAGATAAGAATACGTTATATGGATTTAATTAACCGATGACAAATGTATTAGCCTTTTTGAATAATGGAGACGTTGTTGAAAGTGGGGTTTTAATAGTCGTATAATCAGATGCTTAGACAGAGTTTTTACTAAGATACTGATGGGAGAACATTGTCTTGAGTCATAAAGACGCTTTTGACTGACGGAGACATTGTTGAAAGCGTTGATGCACCGTAGAGATGTTACTACCAGTAGAGGCGTGTGTAAGCTTTGAGCTAGCATTTTTTAAGCAATAGAAACGTTTCTGGTTGTTAGTAACCCTGCTGAAACTTGAAGACGTTCAAGTCATGATGTATATATGCTATTACCAGTGGAACCGTTCGGAAGCTGTGAGTATTTTTTGAGCAATCGAAACATTTCTAGTTGTTTGTGATCCTGCTGAGACTTGAAGATGTTTAAATTATGAAATATAAGATAGTTCTTGAAGCAGTTTTTACAATGAGATTTTGTCCTGTACCGGGTTTTTGTTTGGGAGTATAAATGACAATTTTTTCTGTTGCATTTCTAAGAGATGTTGGAAGCATATTCAAATTGATTTTGTTTTGTGTTGATTCTGAAGTGTAGCCTCAGCTATATTGCAATATGAGAATATTAAAGCGGGATTTCCGTCATTATATGATTAGTGCAGTCTCTACCGTGTAGTAACAAGAACAGTGTAGTAACAAGAAGATTTTCTGAAGATCCGCTTGCAAGAAATATACATCTACGCACTAAATTTTATTATAACTTGTTTGGTAGAATCTGGGTGATCTCTTTGCACAGATATTCGTACGCAAATACAATAATATACAAACACTGTCTGTGTCTTGGATATAACACATTTCTCTTTCATCTTTTCCAACTTTCTGTTAATCATTTTCGCAAGCAATCTATATATCCCATTCATCACAGGAATATCTCTATAATTTTCCACACATTTGGTATCACCTCTATTGTACACCGTGGCAATTTCCCCTTGCTACCATTCTTCAGGCATTCTTTCTTTTCCTTTCCATACTTCATTTGTTATCCTGGTTATGGCTTCGTTCCCATTTTTATTTCTACATCCCCATACCATAATTGGCAACCTATCCGATCCTGTCGCACTAGAATTTTCATATTGCTCATTTCTTTCCTTACTTCCGCCACCTTAATTTCCTCCCACTCATTCTCTTGTTCTATATCCTCTTCCTTCTCATTTCCCATTCCTGGCGTTGCTACGATCTTTTCTTCCTCTGCTTATCTCTTATACTTTTCTTTCCATTTTTTCAAATACATCATGCATATCTCACTTTTATCATCTATCACTTTTAGCTTCTCTTTCTCTCACTATCAAATATTTTCAGACTTCCGTATCACTCCGTATATTATTAATTCTTTCTCTTTCCTTTCTCATTCTCTTTTTTACACCTTTCATCCTCCATACTCCACTCTTTTTCTGCTTTACTACACTCGTCCCTTTTTCGCTTCTCACCTTCCTTAATATTTCTCTTAAGTTTTTTTTCTTACTTATCCATATATCATCCACATTCTCAAATCTCCTTCCTGTCTTTTTTTCTTTGTTTTTTATCATTCCTACTCATATTCCTTTGTACTGCAATCATCATCTCTCCCATACTTCTCATCTCATCCCATTTTATCTTTTTCATTACTCTACTTCTATTTCATGCCTTGCTCTATTGCTTCCTCATCCCCGGAATCACCTGTATATATTTTCTCTTGTGATTTCAATGGGACGTGATCTGTTTCAGTTCTATCTCCAACTTTCATATAATCTGCACACATTCTTCCCATTTCATTCATCATAACATAATCTAGAACAGATTCTTCTCCATGTCCCTTGCACGTTATATCCCAATCTCCATTCATACATCCATTACCTACCACCAATCCTTCTTTCTCCAACCATTCTAACATTCTTCTTCCTTCCATATTCATTACATTATCTTTCGATTTCCTTTCTACATGCAATTTAATGATATACTATTTTTGGAGTAATGAATCTCCCAAACTTTAAATTTTTTTTTTATATTTTGCATATTTGATATTTCATAATATTTCCATAGAAAAACACAAAATCTTTTAGTTGAAAGTTTCAAGACAAAAACTTGTCTACTCGCGCTAATTCTTTCCATTGGTATATCAGATAAAATCATTCTTTTCGAAGGAAGCTAATTTAATTTGATCGAACTATTTTGTCAGACCACCTGATTTTAAATCCTTAATGTATGTCTATATACTATGTGCGATATATCACATCCGAGATTAGAACTACAGACCCAACAAAAAATAGTTTTTTATTCCATTTGTCCTATAATAAGTTGCTTAGCAACCAGTCGTTAATTAGAATCAAATTCACAAGTTTTATAATATTTTTAGAAATTCTCATAGAGAAAAAAGAAGTTTCATGTTGGTTAAATTTCAATAATTTAATAAAACAAAATAACAAACTTTGATATTTATTATCAAATTGATTGTAGTTTATTATAAAAAAATTGATTCTAACAAAATTAAACTTAATTTTTAAATAAAATCCAAGTTAAGCAAATACTAAAAATTAATTAGGAGTTCGCATAATGAATTAAGGATATATTTCAAAAGGAAGAAAGTGCAGACAAGACTTCTAATTATATAAATTAACTTTTGTTAGATACAATTAAACTTTTGAACATGAGCTTAGACAATTTTTTTTTGCCAGAGATAGCTGATATTCAGAGAATTGCAAAAAGAACATTAACAGCGTGGTTTGTAGACTTAGAATGAATTTAAACATCTTGATAATTATTCCGTCTGTAATTACCATAGATATTCTTATTTCTACCACATATTGAGTACCAATTTAGACTCTAACATTTGTTGTCAAATATTTTTATATGTATCTCTAAATCTACATTCTGGAGTTACTAAAGTTTTGATATATTATATTCCTAATTAGAAATTAATGTATTATTATTGTTTATTGTCAATAACGGAAATGGGGTAAACGGGACAATTTGGGAGGTTTCTCAAGCCGCCTTCGGCGACAGATTCTCTTTTTGGATTGTTTAAATTTTTTGCAAGAAAGAATAAAGAGGTACCTAAATATCAGAAGAAGTATCTAAATATCGGAATCCGAAAGTATGTATGGATGAAAAGAAGATATTTGTAAGATTTCGGTGTTGAAAGGAGAAACAAATATTGGATGAATGACATGGAAAGAAGATGTAGAATATATGAGGAACAGGAAGCGTGATGGGAGCACTGATTGAATGAATATCTAGGAATCATGTGGGCAGATGATGAAAGATGTATGTACCTAACTGGAGAAGGTGTATAGGGCAATGGGGAGATAAAAGTGCTAAGTAAAATTATAGATGAAATTGATAAGAGGAGGTAACAATACAAGTTGCTTGGCTGAAAATTAGAAGAGTTGTATGGGATTGCATGTGATCTCTCTCTCTCTCTCTCTCTCTGGTCCATTTCCCTGAGAAGGGATTAGTGAGTATGATGCTTCTCGGCCATATTTACAGGCCTTGGCCGATTAGATTTTTAGTTTGGTCCACCCATCTCTTGGGTGATCTTCCGCGCGGCCGCTTTCCCTCTACCTTTCCTTCGACTATTAGTAGTTGCAGTGAGTCTGTCCTTCTTGCAATGTGGCCGATGTATGT
>WYDF02025697.1:0-13004 GCA_009867245.2 Adranes taylori | reverse complement strand
TTCCCATGTATCGTTCTTTTTCTTACATATTTTTTTCCTAACTGTTGCCTGGGCGGCTTTGAATTCTAGCTTATCTTCCATCTTTTTTGTGCTGAGGTATTTTTGATATTTTCTTCGTTTCTGTTCTATATCCTTTTCAATCTCTGCATCCCACCAGTATGGTTTTTGACTTTTTTCCTCTTCGTGAGTTCCAAGAGCTTCAAATGCAGCTTCGTGAATGCAGTTCTTGATATATACGTAGTGTTGTTGTATGTTATCAAAGGCTTGTTTCTTTAATTTGTTGTCCAGTCTGATTTGATAAAGTCTTCTTATGCTTTCTTCTTCTAAGCTTTTTAAAAATCGAGGTATATCTGACAAAACGATATCTGGATTTACTATATTTTTATTTACATTGCTATCATTTCTCTTTTTCTTTTCTTTTTCTCGACTAATATTTGTTTCAATGTCAGAATTATCTTCATCTTCTTCAGAGAAATGATTTTGATCTGACTTCCTGAATTGTTTTCATACTCTCAATCATCGGTCGCAAGTGGATCGCCTTCAATAGATTCTATATCCGAAAGATGTTACAAATCATCCTCTGTCAATTTTCGTTGGCTACTGAAAAATAGCATTAGGACAATTTTATACCACCAATTTTATACCACCGAAAGATACCAGACGGAATTCTATACTTGTAAAAAAATAGAAACGTAAGTAATCTCTAAATATAGCAACTTCAAAAGATTAATACTTCTATAAAAGGTATCTCGAGGGTTGAACACTTTCGTGTCTCTAGTCTCTAGACTTAACCTGGCATGTCACTAGAAAAACAATTTACCAAACAATTTAAAGTGCAATCTAAACATCCGAAAGAAAATTCGTGATGTGTCAGTAAATATAGAAGAACTCGAAGAAGCAAAGAAGCATTATCCTTTTTTTATACAGAACAGTGAACAGAATAAATTAAATAATACGTTCTCTAAAAGCAAACCTATTCAATGAACATAAACCAAATATTTTGAACATAAAAGTTCAATATACCAACCTAGGTTCTTTATTGTCTAAGTTCAAAGAACTCCTAGGTGTAGTATATGTAGCAGTAGTTAACAAAATCCCAAGACCAAGATTACTATACAAATTAGATTCTATGGGAGTCAGAGGCAATTTGCTTCACTGGATAAGATGAATGCGACATATTCAGCCGGGTGCCTCAAGGATTGGTTCTAGGATCTCTACGGTTTTTGTGCTATATAAATGACATGTCAAAACCGTTGAAACACAACACGAAACGTTTGGGTTATCCAAGGGATATAAACAACAACACCTAGGCAAACCTGGACAAACTTTATAATTGGACTCAAACTTGGCTACTGCCGCTAAATTTAGATCAGTGCACAGTTTGATATAAAGGTATGAAATCATTACACTTCTTCCGGAAGCCCATTGAAAAAAGGAACCTCTCGAAGAGATCTTAGAATGATTGTTTCTCGCGATTTAAAGTGTGAAGAACATATAAACGACATAATCAAGAAAGCTAACACAGTGATTTATTTAATAAGAAAAGCTTTCCCACATCTAACATGTCAGATGTTCCTGAACATATACAAGTCATACATTGAATCAATACTCGAGTATGGTTATTCAGTCTGGAACCCGTACTTCAGCAATGACATGAAGGCGCTTGAAAATATTCTAAGGAGAGCAATAAAGATTCCAGGTTCTCTCAGAAATCTACTACACGAAGAGCGGCTTTAAACATTAAAACTACCCATCCTATTGGAACGCAGAAATAGAGGTGATCGATCTACTTGAAGCGTACAAGATCCTTAATGGTCACTACAGCTGTAACTTACAAAAAACACAAACTCGCTGTTGCAAGTTCAAAGGCGAAAATTAAAAACAGAAAGATGTAGCAAGAATGCACAGAAACACTTCATCAGCAATAGAGTATTTCCTCTCTAGAACTCACTCCCATTTGATGTTGTCGAGGCGTTTAAGAACAAACCGGATTCCAAAAAATGCTAAAAGAAAGTGCTTCTGTTGTCTTAAAGAAAGTGCTTAAATTGCAGCTGTTGTCAATTCCGAGTTGTGTACGTTGTAATGTTAACTGACTTGCCGATATTGACTTGTTTCATTGTATTTTACATAAGTCACACGAAACACAAGAAATTTTTACGTAAAACTGCAACATCGACTAAGGAAATGTCAAATTTCATGTTATAAAAGTACATCCAATGCTACCAAAACAAACTCCAATACAAAAATATACTTAGAGCACTACTTTAAGTAGTTTATATGTTTTTCGTCGATTATGTTTATGTTTGATATGTTTTATATGTTTTATATGTTTTATATGTTTTATATGTTTTATATGTTTTATATGTTTTATATGTTTTATATGTTTTATGTTTTATATGTTTTATGTTTTATATATTTTATGTTTTATGTTTTATAGTCCCTGTGGGCAGAAAAGGGTTAAATAATTTTCAATTTTGTTTCTTAACAGTTGACTTTGTTGTATCATGTCAGCATTGGCGAATTGTTAAATGATAACTTTTTATATTAACTATTTAAGCTTCCTTAACATTAAAAATTTAATATAGAGAATAATTCTGTGCCCGAAAAAGTAAAAATTCTTCCGTACATGTTGATTTTTAAGTACAAATTTTATATTATTATTGATAAAAGTTTGTTAAAATCAAATCGTTAAGTCATGTTAATTGTAAAGTTGCTGCACAAAATAATTAAGCTAGTTGAATATGTTTTAGGCAACATAGGGTTTAAATAAATAACGCGTAATGGAAATATATATCATTATCAATTTTAAAATGTACATTTTGCTGGTAATAAAACCATTCGTACAAAACGGTCTATTGATGCTCTTCAAACGTGACAAAAGCTTCTTTCTAGCGTGACATATCCGCGTGACAAAGCAAGCAACATATCCGCAAACACATTTGAATGGGCCATAAACCGCCCGCTTGTATTTACCTAATAACTCAAATTAGGCCTGGTACTGACATCCGATATTTTCCGACGAACATGGTCACTAAAGAATCCGCATAAACCACTCTCGTTCAAGCTTTCTTCGTATTAACTTGGTTTTCACTCTATAAGAAGTTTAAATGTGTGTCAATTGAAAGTTTACAATTGCACCTGTTTTTCCTTTGCTCTTATTGAATTACCAAAGCCAATGGGTAATTTTCACTCGCGATTGTAACCTGCGCTCCAGTTCAGTGTACAAGATACTAACTTAGTCTCCCGGGTTCTGCCGACAAGAAATTCACAATTTATTAGACAAATTATTATTCTCTATCAGTTAAATTGAATTAAATCATATATTTGTATAGTGTAAATGTGTTATTTTATATTATTGTTAGTTCAAATTAATAGTAAACTCGCGTTATTAAAATTCAGCACAGTGTTTGATTTTTGCATGAACTAATTGTGGTATTCAGAAGTAAAATAACCGCCCTATTCACGTTTCGCGAAATATCTAACGAATCCGAACCAACATCAGTAAATTATACAGTCCACTGCTGCTACATAAACACATTGATCCAGTCTGCTACACCCCAGTTGCCAATTTATAATATCAATATGAAGAAATGAAAGTATATTGCGTTGCTCGTATTAAAAAACGAATTTCAGTATCTTACATTGTCATGAAAACTATATTAAGTGTTCAAAATTTGCGATCAATTGGGCAATAAGCAGAAGATTAGTTATTAGAAAATTTGAAACAAATAAATAATTAGCTACGAAATAGCTACAAACCAACCAGTCTTTAGAAAACAAAAATTATCTACATATTATGCATCATACATTTATACAGTATTATGTTTTATTTTTGGTAACCCTAAATTGGTTAAACAATACCTGTCAATACATAACATATCCCCAGCACACACTTTTTACAAAAAATGTTCTATACACAGGTCACAGCCTTTATTTTTTCAGTATAATGAATTAATAATTACTTACCACTACAGTATCTTTGCATACTACAGCTTTTCTCTGTTGTTTAATCAGCTTTGATAATCGTTGTGTACGCTGCGCTGTACTTAAAGGCCCGACCAGATCCAATTCTTGAACTCCACCGCCATCTAGCGAATACATCTCTTGCGATAATTCCGACTGATTCCGGTCAAAACAAGGATGTGACGTGGAAGGTGAATGTCTTGGGGTAACTGTCGATAATGGAACTGTACGTGCAACTAATGTTTCACTCCGTACACTCCACTGACTCGAACCGTATTTCTTTTGATTCATTAAATCACCTATACTACCGCGTAAAGTTGTTACGGGCGTACTGCCTGTAGTATTCGTAGTATAGCTCACAGCTAAAGATCTTGATAGATATGGACTATTTGGTATAGAACAAGGACTTGCCGTGAGATAATGATTTCCGTCATGAGTTGTAGTCGATCGTACTAAATCAGGTAAAGCTGCTTCCAATTTATCAATTTCGGACATACTCGAGGTACGTCGAATGCGTAAACGTTCCGTTCCATCTGGGGCACTTTTCATTCGCGCTGCAACCGGTTTTTTTCGGATTCGATCCACAGATTTCGTAATAGCTGATGATTTCATTTTTATTGAAGAAACTAAATATATTTAACTACACTCATTTTTTATATGTGATTTAATTTAGTTAAAAGATTTCATTTAAATACTTTTCCTTGAATGTTTAAAATATTTACAACGTTGAAAACTATTTTATTAGACGCGTTATAAAATTTTAAACGCGGACTGGCAAATCTATTAAAAGTATTTACCGAAGATAATTACGTTCATTAATTGCTTATAATTTGCGCGACGTACGAAACGCAATGACATTCATGTACATAGTGTAACACAAATACAAGCAACGCGCCCATATATATTTATGACAATCTGTTGTTTATTTACATAAAACAAGGATATACATAAAAGAGTTAACCTAATCTTGAACCACTAGGATTGCGAGCTTCCATTAAAAAAAATCATAGTAAATAAAGTTATCTAATAATTATATTCTAAACCAGTGTTGGGCTTAGTTTCACCTTAGATCCAAGTGTGGAAATATAGTTGCAAAATTTTTCAGTCAGGCAATTCGTGAGAAACAGACTCCAATGATATTCATAAGGCCAGTAATATTTATTAAGACTCCTATAAAAATTGGCACAAGGAGCGTTCAACACGGAGCAAACGAAAATCTTCATAGCAGCAGTCACATATGCAACATCTGAACTTGGTTATATTGTCACATAATAACTTCACTATTCACTATTTTTAATTTATGGCGTTCTCCAATCACCTACATGTAAAACTAAACGCTACTCCGCACAACTCTTGTTAATTTTTAAAAGCGCCACCAGACGGTGAACGGTGAAGCGCTATCAGAAAGAGGGTAGCTTTAGTAAAACAAAAAACGCACTGTTGATTTAAATGTAATATTTAAATAAAAAGCTTAGATCTAAACCCAGCCCTGATGGCAATATGTCAAATTTGAGTGATTATATTCCATTGATTACATGTAATAACATAATTATCATTTGTTTATATGTGTCACTTCTATCAGTAATAGTACGCAATTATTGATAAGTTCAATTATTTTATTATGTATGAAACAATCTTTTCTAATCACAGGAAATTTACTGTTACCCTATATATAAAGTAGTCATAATAGTAAAAACTCTTTTTTTGTTACATAGATGATAAAAGTACCCAAAAACATTTATCAAAGCTATTTTAGAAATAAGGAAAACCAGAAAAAATTATATTCTCATCGCACTTTCAACACTACACTACCTATCCACCGTTACCCCATGTGATCCAGTAAGACTTGTTGTTTATATCCCTAATTCCTCAGTTCAACAGTAACATCTTCCTCTGTACTTCCACACTAATAAAAACTTAAAAATAATATTTACTTTGCGGGCAAACTTTTACATCAACATACTCATAAATAAATTCAGTTGCGAAACAAATCACCTGAACTTGATTCACCTGAACTCCTAAAATTAGAAGAAAGCTCGATAATACCGGAATTGGAATGGGTAGTACTCGGTTAGAAGGGAGAGTGGCGATCTTTTGTAGGAATCTACCGACTCTCGCCATACGATGCCATTTAGTATTCATCACGCCGCTGTGAACTTGACAGCACTTCGTGTTTGCTTACGATATTCTAACGATAGAAATGGCTACGCAATTTTAACGGCCAGATGATGCACTAAAGAACAACACATTTAAAAGATCATATGCAGAGTCATTATAAATTGAAATCTACATTGAAAACCAGTTGTGAGAAAACTTAGCCTCCGCTAGCAAGATCTGCTCATAGCGTGCCAAGCGCTAAGTGGCCAGAAGGGAGTCATAGTTTTCTTTACAGGCAAATTCTGTTATCCTGTTATCATTTCACTTAGATTTCTCTTAATATCAAATTATACGAAATATATTCTCTATCAAAAATGCTGATTCACACACAGGTGCAGGTAATTAATCGGATCGTTACGTCATTACTCGTAAACATCCGTTTCCATTCGGACTGGCGAGCGAAATAATTTTCTCCCTACCAGCTATTGTTCCAGTACATTCTGAAAAGTTCTAGAATTTTAGAGGAAGAACAAAATATA
Source organism: Adranes taylori (assembly GCA_009867245.2). Lineage (NCBI taxonomy): Eukaryota > Metazoa > Arthropoda > Insecta > Coleoptera > Staphylinidae > Adranes > Adranes taylori. The sequence continues at coordinate 6,405 of WYDF02025697.1, read as the reverse complement.
CAATTCACTTGTTAGAGGGAGAGCCAGCACACCTACAGACACTTTGTGTCCCTGCCTCTTTTAGCGCTAGCCAGACATTAGGGTTGGTGGAGGTTGCATAAATAACAATTTTCCTAGCGGGCCCAGTCAGTTTGCTGTCAATTTTTCAAGCCTTAAAAATTCTCCTGAATCCACGTCAGTTTTCGTCAAATTATTATTATTATTGCTTATAGTTAGAAGCAAACCAATTCAATTAACCAATTAATTGAATTAAGATCATAAGTGATTGTTTTAATTCGAAATAAATTCCGTGTCATTATCAGATCAATTGATATTTTTATCAAGTGAATATTTGTTGCACAAAATATCACGATTTTATGTAGAAATGATGATTTTATCGTACTGAATCATTACTTATGCTTATGCTTATGGTCAGTCATTACTTGTGCTTTACTTATGCTGTTAGGGAAGTTGTTCATCTATTTTCATGTTTTATATTTTATCTGTCGTAAAACTAAACCTGTTTTTTTGAAGCTGTTTTACAGTTTCAAACAGGCAAGAGGTTTCACAAATTTAACAGAACTTGTACGCAGTAATTGTTAAGAAAATCACTGTAAAAGCTACCCCTATTGAAACCTTGCATTATTTAAATACCTTAAGCACTACTAAGATTTAGAAAATATCCTTTAGTACATTTTATGATTCTGAAAGAATCAGGAGTTTTCTCAGCCAACAGGAGCTTGGGACTAGTATCGTGATTCCCATGTCCGTGTCCAAATTTACACGTGACAATATGTTGATTAAAAGTGATTAAAACGCAACGGCTATTCATATTAAGCATTCTTTGGGTGAATATGAGGCGTTGATAGCTTGAACAATCATCAATATGTACGGATGAAAGCCTAAATCTTTATGTAAAATATATTTCACAGTGCTCTTACACATTCCTAGTTCACATCGCGTCTCTTACCCTATCCATATTCTGCGGTGTTCTGCCTATCCATGTTCTGCCAATCGAAAAAAACCTGGTACATTCGTTTACATTAATTAACCTTTCGTTCGAAGTGTGGCTGCCCATCTATGATTGGTGTTACGACTAAAAATTCGCTATGATGTCCGTTATTGAAGTGACACCTAAAGAGTCGTTGAGAAACTTATCGAACAAACTTATCGTAAGCAAGCACGCGGTGCTCTCGAGTTTACAGTGGCATCATGGATACTAAATACTAAATGGCATCGTATGAAGACTTGATAGATACCTACGACAGATCGCTCACTCCGCCTACTAACCAAGTACTACCCATTCCAAAAAGGTCCGTTTCCCATGGACCATTGCGTATAATCAGTAATTTAAATTTTGAATTATTGTCAATCTACATATTGACGTTTAGAAAGTTCAAATTGACTTAAAAGCGATATAGGATTCTCATTAATTCAATTAATTAACTATCGCAATAAGTGTATCCTTAATAAATCATAAATTGAACGAGAAATCCTTTAACAATATATCTAAGCTGACTAATCTAATTCATCAAAGAAATATAATATACAACTAAATATATTATAATATACAACCTAATCAATGAACTACTAATAAATTAGTTAAATTAAAAAAAAATATCCAAAACGATCTTAATACGTTAGTATAAAAGCCAGAAGAAACGCTTAAGAAGATCATAGCTTCCGACAACGTACACGTATCTATACAAGTAAAGCATCAAACAGATTCGCCGAAACGAGTAATAGGCGGCATATGTCGAGTCAAAGCTTTGGTGCTCACCGCCGGTCATAAAACGACAGCGGCACTCATTAATGTATAGTATGCGAGACTTTTGTGCGTCTCAATTTCTTTCTTTTTATTATCATTTTAAAATAACGATGTAACCAATTTCGTTTGTCGGTGAATATTTGTTTCGACAAGAATCGCATCAATTATATCACCCACCACATTTTGTGAATGACGAGTAAGTTTTTACCCTTTAGGCTTTCAACAAATCTGATTGGATGGTAAATGCGCACATTGAAGGCGTTTTATATGCGATACTTTGAAATTTTGACCACATCAAGCTTCTATTACTACCACTGATGCGACCCACCACCGTTTGGAAATTACCACTACTTGCATTTCACTAGATAACCGTCAATAAAATAATGCAACTTTGATCCTTAAATTTTCTTTACGTATATGGAAGAAACTTTTGATTGGTCGGAAGTATAACCTTCCTAAAATTTTTGTTGCAAGAGGCTTCTTTCAAACTCCGCCTTTGTTGCGTATCAGCCTAACAAATTTTGAATTATATTTAGAATCAATATTATTGTTAGTCATTTAAAATCGCGTTTCGAGTGATATAATTGCAGTTATAAATTACTAGAACAATAAACCAGACTATTTAAACTTGTTATTGCCTTTCTGTGTTTATCATATAAGAAATTAAGTACTTTATTATAAGAGCTAAGAACAAACGAAGTCCTAACCCAACCCTGAATCTCATGCAAGAGCAAATTATTTTATGTTATAAACAGAATAAAATATAAAAAATAGTATTTAGTTATAACAAATTACGATCCTGCTTTGATTAGAACAATTAAGTCTGTAACATAATAATAAAAGAGAGGTAATGGTGGATTCACATTTCTGGCATATATGATATCTTTCATCAATTCATATATGATATTTTTGCTCCCACACTACATCAATGCATTCGTTAATGAAAACCAGCGCTCCGCTAAAGGCACCAGCTCTTCATACACCTACATTTAATTTCATAAGATCTCTTTTGTAGTAATATATGCATATAGTGAAATGTTCATATATTCATATAAAACATTGTGAAATTGACTTGCTAGCCAAGGAAGTGCACTTAGAGGAGTGTTGGTTTTCATTATCAAATGCAATGATGCAATGTAAAATCAGAGGGTACTAATGAAGGCTATCAACTATGCCAGAAATGTGCATCTACCCTTACCTCTCGTTTTTAAGTCAATTTGAACTTCCTAAACGTTAATATACAGTTTTCAAAATAATTAACTCACTTAATTTATTTATAGTGACTAAAATAATAACTTTTGCCTTTTCATAACGCAACAGAATTTTCTACATTTGCTACATTAAAAATAAAATACAAATTCATGTTATGCGAATCGAGGAACCAATTTTCCTTCTCCCTTTTGGTGTTTTAAAATTGTGGGTATTTTGGGGTGAACATGTTGGAAATAGTGGGGTGTACTCAGTCAACTTTAAAAAATCTTTTTTTTATGATATTTTTTTCGAAGGATGTTTTTTTATTTTGTTCAATTATTTATTTTTGTGTTTTGTTTTAGTTTAGGTTATATCAAAAGACTAATGTCCTTTGTTTCTTCATTTTCTATATGTATTAAAATCAATTCTGTTATGCAAATAGTAAAAACTTTACTAGTACTTCTACAAAGCCATTGTGCAGCCTAAAAAAATTTTATTTTCTCTGAAAATACGAGTTAAAGAATTAAACATTTTAGTTGATTTAGTCTATATGTAACTTTTCAGTAAGCATTGTCAGGAGAGGGGGTGCGAATGATCCCCAACGCCTCCCATATTTGCCTTGTACAAAAACGCACCCTCAAATTATTTCAACGTTCACCGGTGGGCGGTACCACCCCCGTTGAATCTTCATTTTTAACTAATTGTTTTACTCGATCTTTGATTAGTTCCTCGTATGCTAAATCCATCCGATTGATTAATCCAAAATTCCTCGACCAATTGCTATGTAGAAAAATTTTGTGTTTATGCTCTGAAATTCCGAAGATTAGTTTAAATTTTTAGGTCTGTGTCTAAATTATTTCAAAAAGTTTTTTATTGATATAGCCTGGTACACATTTAATTAGGTCTTATTTGCAATTTAAAATAGACTAACGTACAACAAGCGCTCGTTTTGAAATTCTTGCTGCTCGCCAGGTACGTGTAAGTATAATCCTTAAGCATTTACGCACAGGCACTCTCCTTAAAATAAAGGTGTATTTTTCTCATTTTACTCTTAGCCAAATTGACGAATGGGAGAGAAATTATGAGAAAGAAATCGAAAGAGGAAAGAGGCGAAGGGGAGTGGAAATAGAGCAGGGTGTAAGGAATAGGTATTGGAAAGGAGGAAGATATGGAGGAGATAAGTGTGGAGACAATTAGAAGAGAAATAAAAGGAATGAATAAAGGGGGATTAGTTAGACCAAATAGGATGCCTGTGGGTGTATGGGAATGAATGGAAGAGAATGGATTAAGACCATTAGAATGAGGGATGAATAAGGTATGGAAAAGTGAGGTAAGAGTACCAGAAGAATGGAAGAAAGGTGAAATTGTGCCGGTTTATAAGAGAGGGAATAGACTGGAAGTGTAAAGTTACAGAGGAGTAACAATCATAGATGGGCTGTATAGATTGTTCGCGAGAGGGATTAATAGGAGATTATAGGAGGAAGTAAGGAAGAAGGAAATATGATCGGGGACTCACAGCGGCTTTGTCAGAGCGAAAGAAACCTCGCATAATATAGTAATTATCAATTATGTGATGAATCAGGAAATCGTTAAAAGGAAGAAAATGTATTTGCTGTTCGTGGATCTGAAGGCTACGTTTGATAGGATAGTGAGGGAGAGGTTGTGGATGAGAATGGAAGATATCAAAACGAATTACGAGAATGGTAAAATATCCTGTTAGTGCTACTCTGTTTAACATTTACTTGGCGGATTTGAAGGAGGTAATGAAGAATGAACAAGCGGGTGCAATTGTTGTTGGAAAGGAAAAGGTGTGGCCTCTGACATATGCTGATGATATAATATGTATGGCTAGTACAAAAGAGGAGATGGATGAAGTGATAGAGAGAATGAAGATATATATGGATAAGAGGGGGTTGGACCTAAATATGGAGCAAACGAAAATAATGGTGTGCAAGAAGGGATGGAGAGAATGTAGAAAAGATGTATTTAGTATAGGGGGATGTAAATTAGAGTGAAGAAAATTAAATATCTGTCCTTTATTTTATCGCAGAAGAATGGAAGATATAATGATCATATTGAGGCGGTAAAAAAGGCAAAAGCAGCTATAGAAGGAATGAGAATACTGTGGGAGAGAAAGTTTTGGAAATCGGTGAGGATGAGGAATTAGGTAATGAATGTATGCGTGAACAGTATTGTGGTGTATGGAGCAGAGGTATGGGCGGTAAAGATAGAGAGATATTAGAAAGAGTACATATTGGGTGTATGAAGAGAATGTTAGGTTTGGATAAAAACACCTAATAGTTTTGCACGAATTAGGTGAATATAAAGTATGAATTAAAGGAGTGAAGAAAATGGTGAATTTTGAACGGATTGTACTAGTTGATGACAATTGTACATTTGTTAAACATTTGCATATGTAAGGAATGATGATTGGGTGCATGAAGGATTGAAGAAAGGAGGATTGGGTGAATGAAGGACTAGATGCGGAATAAAGCTGAATAAGAATGGGATTGTAGAATGATAGGTGGTAGGAAAGGTTGTTGATAGGAACAGAGGGAGAGACTGAAGTTATAGAAAGAATGAAGGGCGAGGAAAGGCAAGACAGGGTGGAAAAGTTAGATAGTAGCAGGTATAATAAGAGATATATATGGATAATTAATGGGGAAGAGATGTGTGAATATCTATTATCAGGGTTAAGCATGTATGAGAAAATAAAGATTGCGAGGTTTAGGTGCGGAAATTTAGAGGGGGAAATAAATTTTGGCTGAACGAGTAAGGATGTAAGGAGTAAGGATGTGTAGAATATGTGGGAGGGCAGAGGAAATGTGTAGTCACTGTGAGGGAATAGAATCGAGTGATATATAGATGAGAACTGGAGGTTTAGTTAGGAGTGTAAAGGAGGGTGTAGAGAGGTAATAATGAAAATAGTGCAAGCAATAAAAGGGAAGAAAAGCAGGAGAGAGGTGAATAGAAAGTTTATTAGACAAGGGAGGGAATAATGAATTAAGTATAGAGAAAGGGAGAATGGGGGATAGGGGGCTTTGTGGAGAGTGGAGAACATAGAAGACGGAAAGATAGAAAAGCCTTCCCTTCTGTCCCAGGGTGGTATTATGTGCTGTGTTTTAATGTTCAGAAGCTATAAACTGTATAGTAGTGTAGAATTATATTAGTTTGGAGTTATATAATTTAGGATTAATTTTTTTTTTCTTTTTATGATTTTTGTATTTGATATGGTGTATGGTAATAGAATTATAAGGATATTTGTATAGAAATTTGGATAATAGAATTATAAGGATAAATTAATTATGCCAATAAGTTTTGTACTTACATACTTACTAACTACTTACTTACGTACTTGCTTACTTACTTACTAACTTAACAATTTCCTGATTACTTACTTACTTACTTACTTACTTACTTACTTACTTACTTACTTACTTACTTACTTACTTACTTACTTACTTACT
>WYDF02025686.1:0-13005 GCA_009867245.2 Adranes taylori | reverse complement strand
CGCTTAAGTATTAAAGGAACTTTCGACATAAAAAATTTAACTAACATCCTTTCTTAAGTTTCTGAGAAAATCGTCCGCAAAATTTGGAAAACAAAAAACACGCTGTATATATATTAAATTGTGATTTTAGAAAAAAGTTTCAAATAAAATCGAAGGACAATTATGTAGCCTATACAATAAAGTTTATTCGAATGCCCTATCTTCTACAGTTCCTGAGATATTTCAAAAAGTTTGTTAAACATCAAACGTGGCAACACCGCTTCCTATACAATTTAGCAACATGGGACTTCTTTTATTGAACATATAATACAAGGTGCTATATGTGCGCAAAATTTCAGCCTCCTAGTTTGAATACGAAATTTCTGAACAAAATAAAATGGCTCCTGCCGCTATATTGGATTTATAAAAAAAAAGTTAAAAAAGCCGTTCCGCGGATTCATTGTCTGCACCTGTCTACCAAATTTCATCCAGATCGGTCCCATTGGGAAGGAGAAATTCTTGAACATACATCCGTACGTACATACATACGTAAGTACAAACAGACACCGAAAAATCGACCCTTCTTTATTTTATTAATCTAGAATTTTTTTTTTACAAAAAACTTTTTATATGAAAAATTGTTCGTTATATACTCCCCCCCCCCTTGAATTGCATATTAACGGATTGCAGTAATTTCAATACATGAGACGTACTAAGGTGAAATAGAAAAAAATCTCAAAACATGAATCCTATATCTTTCATATACCTATAGGTATTACATACCTATATGGTACATGAAAGATAAAAAAGCAATTTTGTAAATAACTGATTTTAGTAGATTTTATCGAGCGCTTGCTCAATTCAAAATAATGTGTATGAAGAATTGGTGTGAGAGAGTTAGTTTCCCGATGGACCCCGCACCTTTCGACTGTAGAACAAGATGCGCCTTGTGACAAATAATGTAGAAAATCTTTAGAGTCGATTCAATGGAGAAAGCGCAAAAAACGGTTATTTAGTATTTTCAAACTTGGCAGTAGTTAGAAAGTGATAAAATATTGAAAAGTAATTCACCAATACCTAAATTACTTGAAAGTATGTATTATTAGTCAAATCAAATTATTAAAAATTCATGGCCCTACAATTCATGACCAATTCAATGTACGCAAAGAACATTTTTTCAGATTTCTTGAACTCTTAAGTAATAAAATTATCCTAAATTAGAAAACTGCCCACTACCTCTCATCTACCAAGCTATACAAATAAGCATTAGACACAGATATCATGAGATATCTAAGTTTAAATTCGATATGTGAAATTTATTCTATTGTCATATGGTCAATAGATGTGCATGTTAATAAACCAAAGTTAACCATTTTTCACTAAGTAAAAAATTTCAAATATCAAAATGCCATTCTCAAAGAAATTGGCGGGAGATTATCTATTCTCAAAGAAATCTGAAGGTAAACTATAATTCGTGTTAGATTTTGATGACACAGTTTTCTATTTCAAAATACATTTGGTTGTACAATTGAAGATCATCTTTAGACTTTCAATTGGAAGTAATTGATTTGCAAAATGATGTTTCGAGTAGTTAGCAAAATGTAGACAAGTTCCGAACGAAGTAGGTACATAAAATTACAATATCTAAAGAAGGTAGTAGCAATTTTTACTATGTATAAAATATCTTCGAGTTTGCTAATTGGTCCAGAGTCTAAAAGTTTTATCTACTCATTTCCAAATTAGTTTTGCCAACCCTTGGTATAGGCTAGAGCAGAAATGTTACAAACAGAGTGAAAATAAACGAATCGTGACCTCAAAATGTAGACATCCAAAAAATCTCAAAGAAAATTCATACTTATTATACTCCAAATTACTAAAGTAAAAAATACAGAAGTAAGAGAACCATTCCTGCCTAAATACATACCTGAGGTACTCTGGTTCTTTCAAGTCACGAACGGTTTCGGCGTCAATAATAGGTAAAAGTATGTAACTCTCTTGAGCAAATTTCTTATCGGATTGTTTTGCACATTGATCAAAATCTTCTTTGGTTAATTCAGCGACCTTATGATGTGGAAGATCCGGCTCACTGAAACGCACTCTTTTCGATGGACTATTTACAGTTGAATCATTCGACAATACTCGTGTTTTTAAAATAGATTTATATGGTGATTGCGATCGATTCATATCGGAACTGTTCAATATATTGGAACTGTTCAATATATTTGAACTGTTCAATATATTGGAACTGTTCAATATATTTGAACTGTTCAATATATTAGAACTGTTCAATATATTGTTTAAAGGTGTTTGTTTGACTACTAGATTATTATTTGATACCAGTCTCATTGTAATTGCAGGTAAAACAAGTTCAACATCTTGATCGGAATCTGAGAGTTCTACTATACTTAAATTTTCATTTATAGATTGAATTTCTTTGGGATCTATGTCAACAAGTTTTCTGTTAGGGTCCCTTAATTTATTCATATCAACTACTTTTATTTTTCCTATACAATTATTTTCTTGTGCTACTTCATCTTCTTTTTTAACTTCACGATCATTCGTGTTTTCATTCTCGTCCTTTTCAATATCACTATTATTATTAACTAAACACGAGTCATCATTAGAAGACAAATTCAATACTTCTACTATCATATCTTGTAATTTCTTTAAAAGCTTATTAGCATCATTAGTAAAATTTTCAACCTCTTCTTTATTTACATTAGAAGCAGTTAAACCAAAACCAATTAGTTGTGAATTATCTATTTCATCTTTCATGCATTTTAAATGCGTGCAAACTGCCTGTACATATAAATATGATTTGTCCATCCTGTTAGATACTGTTTGTTCCTGAATTTCTTAAGGTTCTTCAATCCACTGTAAATTAAAAGGAACAAACCTATTAGAAATAAATTGTACTTACGTTGCTACTCCGTCCTGAAGACTTCGTTCTGAGTAGTGCTTGATCTTTTTTTACACCTAAAGGAGGGAGTAGCAATTTTTAATATTTCAATTTAAATACAATGGACAGGTAAACTATTTGTGTCAGATTACCCGCCGTTAGAAAAAACTAGTCAAACGCTAATTGCTGTTAATGAATTACAGAAAATACATTAACTTACCACTTAGACTTTGTAGCCGCCTAATTTAAACTAGTTTGTAATTAAAACATGCTAACATTAATTATTTGGAAAAATTAACCGAGACAATAACACCGCCATTTTAGTTTCGACTTTTTAATGCTTCTGTCGCATTCTGTGGCTGAAGACTGTATTACTCATTGAACTAAAATATTAGCATCAGCACCATCTAACAACTGGCTAAAGCAACACACAGAAACGTGTAAATATTGGTTGTTTCTGGAACTTTTCTCAATGTTTCTTTTTTTAATGTTTAATTATTAACCATAATAATTTATAACCATAAAAGCCATTGAGGGCTACATCGGGTTACAAGAGTCGTTAAAATAACATACGTTAGAATAACATTTTTATGAGTTTAAAGGTACCGGACATGCTTAAAAAAATAAAAAGTAAAAGGAGGGAAAATGAACTAGATGCTCAGTTCCAGAAAACAATAAAATAAGGCAATTCTAAAACATGTATGAAGAAATGTTCCTAAAATTCCTAAATTCTGCTTGTAGTGCTGTTTCTGAAACCAGAAGTATATGTACAAAATTACTTCTGGTTTCAGAAACAGTACAAGCAGAATGTAGCCTGGTAGGTGGCGTGGAGGGAAGAGGGGAGGGGGGGGGGGGTAGGAGGGCGGCGGGCTATCCTTTGCGGCGAGAGAAGGGGGGCGCTAACCTGTCCTCAAGCCTAACAAGATTCCCCGGAAACTTTTAATATTTACCTTTTGGAGTGGGAAGTGAATAATCTAATTGAAAAGTGCGCAAAACAAAGCTTACGTTAACTATGGTCAGAAAAAGCACATGCGCGATCATTTAAATCAATTACGTTTACTTAGGCCAGTCAAAACAAATGAACCTAAATGTCTCTGTGATAAAAACTATAGCATGACAATCTCAAAGAGCGTTTAGCATCAGCGGTAGCGCGAAATAATTATGTGAAAATTTTAACGTTCTCATTGCAGACGCAATTTTAGGAACATTTCTTCATACATGTTTTAGAATTTAAGGAGTTCTAATGAATTGATAATATTGTGACATAATTTTTAATATTGTCATTTCTTATGTTATATTAGCAATTTAAGAGTTTTAGCTTTTATAAGTATAAATATTTGAACTCGGTTTTTTTAACAAAGAACGTTTCCTGCGTCAACGCTAAACTTTGCACTTAGTTCAATTTTCCCGCTTGCATATATTTGAATCTAGCGTTAACGCGACATACTGACATCGACCAATCACAATCATCAAAGCACAAAATGAGCGTCGACGTTCACGCGAACGCGCAAACGCGCCTGTTGCCAAGTTTTTGGTGTATATATTAACGACTAACGTGTTTTCTAATTTCCTTTTAAGTTTATTTGCATAAAAATAATCTTAATTTAATTCATTCTAAGTTTAAATTTTTTGTTTAATTTTTATTTCATATATATTGAGGTTGTATATTAGTTTTTTTTTTAATTTAGTATAAACTTTCTTTGAGATTTTAAATAATGAATAATGTTGCGTGCATAAACTATTACAAATCTTATTTCGCACAGTAATACAATGTCTGAATCCATGATACTTTTTTAAATGTAAGTTTAATTAAATAACTACACATAAACAATATATATATATATACGTAATAAATTTTTGTTATGAATAAAAAATCGATTATTTGTAAACAAAATATGATAACCGAGACAACACAACAAATAAATGTGACGAATTGAAGAAATTGCATCTAACAAAATAAAATCGCTCTCATTTCTGAGTACCAACATAGCTGCATTTCTACAATAATACCAACCCGCTAGTAATAAATAACACTACAATTTCATTGCTAGTTTGAGAAATACATAGCGATTCTGCGATAAAAATTTGTTGCAAAATCGCGAGTCTGTGAAGTAAGCTTGGTGAGTGAGCATCTCGGAAACTAGTGATGATAGGTAGACTAGGTCTCTATTATTATTTTCTCTAGAAAAATATGCAAAGAAAAGTTGTAATTATACTACAGTCTAACCGAGTTAATAATTTTTAAGCCATGCCACAAACTTTATTTTTCTAATAGAAAGGATAGTCGAGCATTGGTTATTCCGTTGGAGTTACAATTTTAAATAAAAATATTTTCTGTATGAGAAACTAATTGAGATAATAAAGGTTTTTCATTTGTAATAATCTTATTAAGGGTATTATACCTCTTTGATCCTTTAAAACATACATACTAGGAGATAATACTCTTCATGGATCAATTTTTTACAAATCTGGTGAGTTATATTAAAGTGACCAACGTACGTATTCCTTTTTGTGAACAATACTCTTTTTAAATCCTGCACTCCAAAAATACTCTTTTGTAGGTGTTGGCGCTGCACTAAATCGTTTATCTCAAGTAGTAGGAGCCCACCAGCCGAGACTTCATCTTCTTCACGTCGTCATTTGTGGCGATGCTATGCTAGTGACGCGTTATGTATGCGATAAAAATAATGTAGATAAGCACTTGGCTGTGTTCGTGTTGACAGTTTGGCGGAAAATCTGATTTTTTTAAAAATTTTAATAGTATAATATTAGGCTGGAGACGTCTGCTCGGTGGAAGTGTCAAGTGGGTATACATTTCTGGATATCGAATTTATAGACACATAGGAACAATACAACTTCTCAGTCGATTTGAGTCATATAAAGATTCATTTACAATAGGGTAAAGAAATAGCTCGTCTAGACCCCGCCTCCAGCGATGCCGTAGTTTGACAGCTATCATTTGGAAAACCAAAATGGCGGTTCGATTAATTGGAGATTGGTCTGATCCGGGGCCTGCGTGGTGATCGCGTCATTTGGGGAAACATGGAATTAGGTATTTTTGAAACTGGTATTTCGGCTAACTATTGACAGCAATAGTTGGTAATGTAGATTCCTGTATTCTTGTCTAGATATTACATTCGAAACTAGATTGCGCTATGTGGAGCGATAACGTGTTCGTCTTTAAAGTTATGATCAGAAAACTACCAGGGTCGTACACAAAAAATATACAGGTCGGTGTTTAAAAAAAATTTAGATCAGAAAAATTTGTTATATAATGATTGAATGCTACATAGCTAAAAAATTTAACATAACCCTACATCTACCCCTCTGGACTTTCAGCCAGCCTGTCTGGCTCAAATCACGTGATCTCTTTTTTGTATCCGATTAGTAAATCTCTCTGCAATAAAACCAGCCAGCCGATTTTAATCAAATAAAGATCCATATATAGGAAAATAAATAGAAACAACCAGTTTAATCTACATAGCATTTATTTAATATTTTACAATATATCAAATCCATACAATTAAATTAACTTTAATTGGCATATATTAACACAAAGAACAATACCGTATAAATTACATTAAATTCAATAATAAATATACTTCATAATTCTTTTATATAATTAATTTATAATCAATACTCTCTCTTTGGGAGATTAAAAATCCGTCATTTCAGCTCAAAATTAAAATATATATATAAATTAAAATATTCGTTTTCAGCCCAAATATTAAAAATAATATAATTTGAAGCATACCGCAATTTATTGAATAAGATACTCACAGTCTAATTAAAAACTAAAATTTAAATTACCGTTTGAGTACTGTACAATATACTGAATGTATTTAAAACAATACTAATCATTTTATTTAAGGAATTATGTACATAACTGCAAGCTAAGCATATTTGATGATTGTTAAAATGACAAAACATTTCGAAAATGCTTATTCTGTAAAATGTGACTTTATGTATTAAATTGTTTATAGCAAAATAAAATTTATATGATGTGGAAAGAAAAATATGCAAATATATATTATATTGCTGACACCAATTTCTTTTCTAAACTTTTGTGATCGAAATAATAAATTTTTAATTTAAGCGCGCGACCCGTTAAAATTTTAAATATCCCGCTAAATTCAGGTCTGACGTCATCAGCCATATTGTTGTTTCTCATGACAGCTATTCTAAACTCAAATTAAAATCTAATGCAATAATGAATATAGTTAGAAATGAACACATTTGAGGTGCACCCCGCCGCGTCACGTTAAAATTTTAAATATACAGCTAAACTCAGCTGTTGCAAGCCTAAGAATACGATCGAACGATGTGATAGTTTTATCAAAACATACGAAAATAGTCGAAGACGATGATATTTACGAATCATAACGATGATGAAAACATAACCTCAATTTTTTTTGTCAGGTTAATCTACCCGCCAGTCCACTATTTTAAGTATAATAAGACCCTAATGCAGTCCGCAATACGCGCTATGTGCCTTCTTCTTTTAAAAAAAAAATCTAGTTATAAAATATCCATTTGAGGCGCGCCCCCGCCGCGGGCCGTTTAAATTTCCGCTATTGAGCCATATTGCTTTTCCAAAATGACAGCTAATAAACATTTTTGCGGGCATCTCGCGACCGCTACGACGACGACGAAAAAATCAAATTTCGTGCCTAGTGATAAATCTAGTAACTTTTGTTTTTTCCCTCTGTCAAGCGCGCGCCCGGACGTTGCGGCTCGATCGCGCTAGTCAGAATTTGACAGCTAATGCGCGTCATATCGCGACAATTTCAAATGTCGCGTCTAGTGATTAATGTAGTAAATGTTTTCCCCCAACCAGAAACATCTTGTCGTCCGCCATATTGGATTTATATTTGACAGCTGTCAAACCCAATACCCGTTCGAAAATAACGCTCCACTGAACGGTTACCGTTTTACAGCGATTTTGGAGCACCTTTTGCCGGCGCACGTAGAATCCGCAGTATGCGGATTTTACTGCAAGTAAAATTATGCTTTTTCGGAAGTAAAATTATGTAAGATTTGCTGTATAAAATATATGTCGATTTTTTAAAGACATGTACTCTGGGCTAGGCCGAGTTGGTAACCCTACGCTTTTGTATAATTTGTACCCCTTTGCTTCCTGAAGGATAATATTTCCAAAAAGATGATAAAGTATAAGGACATCAACTCTATTGGATCTATCGGGACGACAACTTCCTCTTGTACGTCCTCAGTTATAAATCAGTTGTTGACATGAATCTGGCACCGGCCGATTCAGATACTGTCACTGATGATTCAGTTACAGTGTCACTAAGGAATTTTTTTAGTAGGAATTTTTTTAAACTTTCTTACTGAAAAATATTCAGCAATGACTTAACTTGCTACGTTGTAATCAGCTTCTTTCTATCTTTCCTATTCATTATTTATGTAGGGGTGAATTTAGATTGTGTGGGTGTTGCTTCTTCAACTCTCTTCTTCAAATTGTGTCTTAGAAGAAGACAGAAATGTTGGAAATAAAGATGAAGGAAATCTTGTGATATTGTTATAAACATAGTACTTGTTGTGATGAATGTGTTTCTTCTAATAAAAATATTGCATGAAGTTTGGATGCTAAAACCGATAATGAACAAATTAAAAAGGATTGCACAGCATTTAGGAAATCTGTTTATAGATATTATGGAATCTACCAAACTGCGTGGGTGCAGTAGATGGTAGGCATATTCGCATTGAGAAGTGGGTACAAGTAAATATAACTACAAATGGTACCACTTTCTAAGAGTATTGGGTTGGTGTGATGCTGATGGCCTATTTGCAATGCTTGAAAGAGGCTTTGCTGACCTCGACAAAGAACTACTGGTTAATTCAGTCATAGATGGATATTCCCTCAGCTTGTAAGCTACCTTATGATGAAAATGGTTTTCTTTTCCCACATGATTTTGTTGGAGAAAAAATATTTTCATTAAATATTTACTGATAACTATTAACTATCGACTTGAAAAGCAGAGGAAGAAAAACAATCGAGTGTGCTTTTCGACTGATGGCTGAAAAATTTCTAAATAGAATGAAGACCGAAAAGGTCCTAAGTTGCCTTAACGTGAATAAAATTTACAACATATGGTAAACAATAAGCTCCGCAATAATTTGACATAATAGCCGAAATACGTTAAATCAACCTCATTGTTCATTCTGCAACAACAAACTACAAGAAATTCATTATCTCAACAAGAGATACATTATTTAACACCAAATAATTCAACAGCGCATGAAGTGAGAATTTACTTAGCCACTTATTTTGTATCTCTCTAGGTAAAGGACATCAGTGTAATAATTAGCAATGTACAGATACCGAAATACAATGATTTTTTTTAACTAATTGAATAAATAACGTAATAATTAAGTGAAGAATGTAAGTAGTATTTACCTTCAAGCAGCAAGCAGACAAATTTTTAAGTAAGTAGGTGCTAATTTCGACAATTGTGATAAAAAGAAAATTATAATAATTATTCTAAAACAAGAGGCAATATGGACACGTGTTTCTGACATAGTTAGCCTTTATCAACACCCTCCCTATTCCAAATATAGGCGCAATATATCATTATATTAGACTATGAATGCAACACTCTATCTTTACGCTACGAACGCCTCGACAAATAATTCTTATAATTCTCGATTGCAAAGCCAATTGTATGTAAATATGCATACATTAAGATGTTGTGTTTGAGTTTATTCGCGGATACTGCATTTGACATAAAGAATTGCATCAACTGTGTGTAATGCATTTGGAAGAAGTAGCACCTTTACAATTGAGATGAACCATTAATGTGTTTATCCAATGAAGCAATGAACTTTAACAATCAAAATTTGCCTCGTGTAATACTTGCATTGGGGTTTTTCTAAGAAGCGTCGGACCATCCTAAAGATGACCAAAGTTGTTTCTACAGCGATCTTAATAGAAAGGGGATTTTAACAATCAAAGCTCAACACCTTTTAAGATCTGTAGTTCATCTCCAGTATTAGAGTACGTTCTAACACGATATTTCAATGAAGAATAAGTAGTATTTACCTTCAAGCAGTAAGACAAATTTTTAAGTAAGTAGGTGCTAATTTCGAAATTTGTGATGAAAAGGAAATTATAATAATTATTCTAAAACAAGAGGCAATGTGGACACGTGTTTCTGGCATAGGATTAGCTTTTATCAATACCCTCCCTATTCCAAATATAGGCGCAATATGTCATTATATTAGACTATGAATCCAACACTCTATCTTTACGCTACGGACGCCTCGACAAATAATTATTATAATTCTCGATTTCTACGCCAATGGTATGTAAGTATGCATACATTAAGATGCTGTATTTGATTTTATTCGCGGATACTGCGTTTGACATAATGCATTGCATCAACTGTGTGTAATGCATTTAGACGAAGTAACACCTTTACAAATTGAGATGAACCATTAATGTGTTTATCAAATGAAGCAAGGTACTTTAACAATCAAAGTTCCCCAAATGCATTACACACAGTTGATGCAATGCATTATTAATATATGCATACTTACATACAATTGGCGTTGAAATCGAGAATTATAATAATTATCTGTCGCGCAATAATTATAATTATTTGTAGCGCAAAGATAGAGTGTTGGATTTATAGTCTAATATATCTTGCGCCTATATTTGGAATAGAGATGGTGTTGATAAAGGCTAACCCTATGGCAGAAACACGTGTCCACCTTGCCTCTTGTTTTAGAATAATTATTATAATTTTCTTTTCATCACAATTTTCAAAATTAGCACTTACTTAAAAAATTGTCTTACTGCTTGAAGGTAAATACTACTTACATTCTTCGTTGAAATATCGTGTTAGTACGTAGTCTAATACCGGAAATGAACTACATGTGTTAAAAGGTGTTCAGCTTTGATTGTTAAAGTCCCCTTTCTATAAAGATCGCTGTAGAAACAACTTCGGCCATCTTTAGGATGGTCAGACGCTCCTCAGAAAAAAAAGCAATGCAAGAATTAACTAGGCGAACTTTGATTGTCCCTTGCTTCATTGGATAAACACATTAATGGATCATCTCAATTTGTAAAGGTGCTACTTCGTCCAAATGCATTACACACAGTCAATGCAATGGATTATGTCAAACGCAGTATCCGCGAATAAAATCAAATACAGCATCTTAATGTATGCATACTTACATACAATTGGCGCTGAAATCGAGAATTATAATAATTATGTATCGAGGCGTCCGTAGCGCAAAGATAGAGTATTGGATTCGTAATCTAATATAATGATATCTTGCGCCTATATTTGGAATAGAGAGGGTGTTCATAAAGTCTAACCCTATGCCAGAAGCACGTGTCTATCTTGTATTAGAATAATTATTATAATTTCCTTTTCATCACAATTTTCGAAATTTCATCACAACTTACTTAATAATTAAGCTTTATATTGTAGTAAAAGCGATAACATAATGTGTAAAATTAATCTGCTGAAGCTCTTCGTAGTGTCTATAGTTAAATTGCGATGCCACCACAAAGTTATTAACTTATATATCATAATTACCACATTAGCAAATTCTATTAAGTAAAATAAATGATCTAATAACTTAAATAATAAATTTATTAAAACAATACAAAAATGATGAATTATATATAACACAAATTTTGATAAGTTAAGTAAATGTATGCATTTTGTAATTTATAAATAATTACGATTCCATTGTTGTGTTATCATCGGGAAGTGGTAATAACTTTGGTCCATATAATAGAACATAAGCACAATGCCAATCACCTATGAATAAATTAATACTTAATGTCAGTCATAGATTAAAAAACATTAGATAAAAAATAAGGTGTCTTTAAACAGGAAAGAAATAAAAAATATACAAATATATAAATGTTACAGAAAAGAAACATTATTTCTCGATATTATTTATACCTCCGCCAGATAATTTCAGTATATCTTCACCGCTCACTTGATGAACGACATCATCATTACATTCGACCCATCTATCATCCGATTGTCGTACCCAAGCAACATAATGGCCGCTCGATGCCGATCTGCCTTTATGTGTTAATACCGCTTGTAGTATATAATATCCGCTATTATTACTACCCACATCTAATAAAAATAATTTTAATTAAGTTAGTATAAATAATTATGAAAGATAGAAACCTTTTGCGTTTAGTTTTATGAAGGTTTTTCTAATATTTTTTAAACGATTGACGCTATCATTTAATTGAAATACTTTTAATTAATATCAATTTATTATATAACGTCCAACATAGAGTGAACTCAGAATAAATTGCATAAAGCAACCGTTCATTTAAGATGTGCGTGCATTTGGAAGCGTTTTAATTTGATAATAATAATAATATAATATCTTTACTTCTGAACTACATACATTGTAAGGTACAAATATAAGTAAGAAATAAGTGCCAGAGAAAAAGTATACAAAAAAGTGTATATATAAAAGTATTATAACAGGATTTAAAAGATGTAACGCATAAATAAGATGAAGAAACTGGTATTGACTATGTTGTGTCATAAAAAAGTACAACAGAGTATGATTCCAAATTACATAAAAATGTATTAGCTGATTCTTCATAACATAGAATTCAGAGTATCTAATGCTTCAAGGCAAGTTATTAAATTTTTTTAAACATGCATAAAAGGCGCCTTTCTCAAAAACTGCCGGCTTATGGACGGGATAACTATATTTTATTTATTTATACATTATTATTAACGGGATCATTATCTTTTACAAAGTAAAACATATTAGAATAAAATTGGATATGAACGGATACAAAAACAAAATGATGTAAAATAATACAGACATGATAATGTGATGTATGACAAAATTATATACGATAATGTTGTAAAATGAAATATAATGTGATGTAAAAACTGTTAAAAGGTATAAACCAATGATAGAACCAGCATAAACGGGTTTTTTATCTGGAATTGTGAATTGCGTAATGTAGTATAGATATCGGACTCTCATTCATTCAATTAATTAATAATCGCAGGCAATTCCTTAATAAATCAAAAATTAAATGAGAAATCCTCTAATAATATATATCTAAATTGACTAATCTAATTCATCAAAGAAATATAAAATGTATA
>WYDF02025675.1:0-13005 GCA_009867245.2 Adranes taylori | reverse complement strand
TCGCTGTAAAAAGTGTATTGAAGCAGGAGGAGAGTATTTTGAATGATTTAATAAAAAGATTTGAATAAAATTGTTTTGTTTCATTTTTATAGATTCAGTTCCGGAATATAATTGCCGCACTGTGTATATATACACAATAACATGGTAACAAATGATATTTATTGTTGCAAATATTTATAATACGTAGAGATGACTCGACATCGCGACTTTACTTTACATACAATGATGGTGAAGTTTAGTATAATTCAAAATTTGTTAGCCTCATCCAGTTTTCTTCCATTAAAAATCAAAGGAGTAAAAAAGAGGGACGAACTAAATATGATCGCAAATACTTATATTGTTCATTCTTCTTAAGTGTTGAGGACGGTACATGAGTGTAACTTGGTTTTTATAATGATTGGACTTGAAATTACAGTTGTCGACGTCGGGTGAATTAAATAAGTGAACTTTAATTGAATAACGAAGATAATGATGCGTAGTCGAAGTAGAATACAGCATCGTTGAATGATGCAGAATTTTATCGATGCGTCGTATGATAAGATTTCGATGATTGTTCATCCCGAAAATGAATCAGATCTAGAAATGTATTGCAGATCTCGAAATTTATTATTATTTTGTGATGATAGGATTGTGTTGATGTATTGCGAAGATGTAGAAAATTATTGATATTCTGTTGAATTCGCTAGATAAGATTTAGATGATAAGATAAGATAAGATGATAAGATTTTGTTGATACATGGTGATGATATAGATTTGGCCTCTAGTTGCTGTCGCCGAAGTAATGTTTTAATAGGCTACAGAATTATACAGAATATTTGAATTTTCTATAACGCTACTTGGATCCAATCAATTGGCGGGTTGCGATAATGCACGCTGTCTGGGATAAGGATAATGTCGTAATTGAGAATTAAAGCTTTGAACTTGCGTGAAAGTTCTCGGAACACATCCAAAGACACCAATTCAAAACTTGCGTCTCGTAAACGATGATTTGAGTGGGTCTTTTTATATGAAATTAGCTGAGATGAAGTTTCTGCCTGCGGTCGGCTGGAAAGTGGCATCTTTCGAAGCTGGACGGTATGCTGAGCGTGGCTTGAAGGAAATTTCTTTAGGAAAGAGAGATCTATTACCAATGAAAGGCAATTTTTTTCCGTTGGGAATCTTAAAGAAGAATATTGCGTCGAAATTCTATTAGAGCATAAGATGTTCTCCAATCAGGTGCAAGTGCAAACGAACTGGCGATAAGCGCTACCCCTGTCAATACAGAAACCAGCCAATAAAAAATAATTGTGTATTTAAATTGAAGAGTATCGCAGAAATATTTCCGCAAAGGCGAACACACATGTATGTGTGTGGAATTGTTAGGGCTGTCTCGTATAACGCTGTAACAGGCTGCGATATAATGGATCTGTAATGCTTCCTTGTACTAATGTATGTATAAGTGACTTCTTCCGCGAATTCTTCTCGCTGTTGGTGCATATGCATGTGTGAAAATATCTTATTTCGCGAATGCTGTTTACTGGCCGTACCAACTCACGGTATTAATTAAATTAATTTACATGAGTTATGCTAATCCGATAATACGCTAATGCTCCGAATTTATTAAAATTGAACCAGAGAGGGCCATTGCAATTTATTCGAAAATGATTTGGCCAAACTCGAGGAATTGATTAGTCTACTCTAAGAGGACAATGACCCTAAACACCGAAGTGCTTTTAGTAATGATTGTAAACTTGAAATTGGATTGGCCATCTCAGTCGCACGATTTGAGCCTCATCGAAAATATATTGGGACTTAGTGAAGCTTCATCATAAGCGTATCCGAAATTTGAACCAGTTATCTCAAAGTGTTAAATATTAATATGATATATTCCGTATTAATGATTTTTAAAGATATTGGTACGTTTATTTTTGTACTTAACTATTGGCTGGGTGAGTCTACCCTCAGAAAAAAGTCTATCAACAGGTTCAAATTAATTTCAAAAATATATAAGGACGTGGCGTTACTCACAATATAATAAAACGCAAATCGATTTTGTTTTAATCTATAATCCCCCCGCCATAAACAGATAAATGTAAATGCTGCTAATTATCATTTGCTTATAACATGCAGCTAAAGTTCTCAGCAGTAAAACGATTTATTGAGAATTATTTAATTAATTATAATCATTTAAACAAAACTTATTTCATTAGTGTTGGTTAGTGAGCTTGAAGTATTGAAATATTTTTATTCACAAAGAAATAAATAAATTATTATCTCAAGAACTATAAAATTAAACTTACATATTTGAATTTTCTTGAATTTGAATATTTAAATTTACTTATATTTGAAGATCTGCACAAACTAGAAGCATTGTGCACTAAGAATAGACTCCAAATAAATATCAACAAATGCAAAATCCTTATGTTTAGTCGTAAAAAAATAAAAGTTTAGCTAAATACTAAATAAACAAATGTTACCTTGAGAACATATCAAACATAAAGTTTTAGGAGTGTATTTTGATACCACTCTTTCCTTCACTGTCCATTATAATCATATTCTTACTAAATCTAATAAAATGCATGGTTTTCTAATTAGAACTTGTTCAAGATTTCGAAACTCTTTCTGCATCAACTTTATAATGCTTTTGTTTGCTCTAATCTTAGTACTGCTCAGTAAATTGGAATCCGCTTTATAAAGTTCACACTATCCGTTTAAAAACAAAGGAAGCTTTTAAAGTATCTTGCTTTTAAAGACGATAAAATCTATCCCTCACATTTAAAACAAATGTTGGACGGTCAAACATACTATTAAAGTCACCAATCTATTTTATAAGTCAGTCATCTAACTATATTAATAATGATATTGATATCTTTAACGTTAGTTATTCCACACTTAAGAATCATTTGAAGATATGTAATTATTCTTCGTTCCATGCTTTCTTCTATAGGAATTGATAACTTAATGTACTGTGTAATGTGAAAACAGATTGTAACAATTTGTTTTCACACTTTTTTTCTTTACTTTGTTTTTTTTTTATTCCAGGATTTTAATTTACGTAATTATCTATTATTTCATTGACAATTATCTATTATAGTTTGGCAGTAAATGAATAAATATGTAAATATTTAAATGTACTTTTGCTTTTGTTTTTACCTTTTAATTTCACTTCAGAACTGACCGTCTGTACCCAAATCCGGCTATTTACTAACGCGGGTTGGTGCTTCTCGGGTCCGCTAAAGGCAGCCTGTGAACTCAACGGGGATTCAAAATGGTCCATGAGTATATCTCTGTTCTACTTAGGAAAAGGCCTATGTTTAGTATCTCGTGCTCTTTCTGTTACACTATCCAACCCACCCGGCCCCCTCCCCTGAGCACTTTCGGCTCCGAAAGTCAAAATTGTAAAAAGCCTTTTTAAAAACTATAAAGGTAGTTACGTTTTGAAGTACATTTTTTTTGACTTGAATTACTTCAAGCTTAACTTAATAAATTAACTTATAACTAACAAGATTGGACACAGCCAGAAATATCTAAGCAAAGCAAAAACTTACGCTGGTCAACCTGTACAAAGTTTTGAAGTCACTACGTTTTTGATAATATTAAGCTTTTAAATATAATATAGTTTCCAAAAATATAATGTAGTACAACTATATTATAGAAACATAATATAGTTGTATTATAGATTTTGAAGTAATTTTTAATCCAATGTAATGGAACTAATAATTATATAATTATTGTATATAGATAATTCTTTGTTTGTTATGCAGGAATGATGAAAGAAAACCTTTAAGTATACGGCTGCATACTTCCAAACCAGGCAAAGCTTTTAATGAGTCAGCATATATTGATTTATTCCTAGATCCTGCCTGTAGGTACAAAATCAGGTTTGTACTAACTTTTTATTGAATTATCTTTTGGTTCATCTATACTTTTTAACCATGAAATGTATTATTAATTCTAGACAATCTTGATTAATTATGAGTAAAATTAGGAAATTAATGATTTTAATCGTAAAAAAATTAAGATATTTTATTATACATATGTAAATATATTGGTATTAGCAGAGTGGGCTCGTTAAAACTACTATTTTATATCATGGTTTAAATCACTTAGATTTTAGACAATCAAAATCTTACTTGGTTTCCTCGAAAGAAATAAAAACACTCTATGCTTTATCAAGTTTTGACATATCTTGTATTGGTTTATTAAGTTTAAAAGTGTAAAATAAAAATGTAAAGTTTAACATAAAAATGAGTAGAAGGAGGAAAGACACAATTATTTTATGCAAAAAAAAATCAGAAAAAGGAAAAACTGGTAGTAGAGCGATATGTAAAAGTAGCAAAAAGGAAATATTTAGATTAAGGATTTGTTCAAAGATTAAAAGACCATCATGAAAAGTGTAAGATCGCTGGATCAAGTAATGAAGAAGTTTAACAAAACTGTAGGTATGTATACAATATATATTATATGTAGTAGGTAATGATATAATCTAGTAGAAACAGAAACTAAAAAATAATAATGATTTTATTATTAATTGCTATTTTTCACGCAAGGGAAAAGTGCTAGATTTTAGCGCGAATATGATTTGATACAATACAGGAAGCGCTAAAATCTTACTTTTTCCATGTATTTTATTTTATAAATATTTTAATAATTATTATTAATTTAACAGTTTATCTTATGATTTATCAACATAAATAATTTCTCGCTTTTTTACAGAACTTAAAGGATCAGATCCTGATTCTTCAGATAATGCAACTATTGCAAGCGGAAGGACTTCAACGTGTTCCAATTCAACCATCAGTTGTTTTCAAAACGACCGCCAAAGCTCAGCTTCGTCAAGTTTATCTGCTTTTGGCTTGTCAATGCCATCAACATCATCATTATCACTTACTAATGATTCAGTCTTCTCTCTCTAAAAAATGAAAAACGGACGTTTCCGGTTCCGCTAATATAATGAACTTTGTCATTCAAACATCTGCAAATAAAAAAGAAGAAATAAACAAACAAATCGCAACTTCAGTATTTGCAACTAATACTAGCTTCAGGTGTTTATAACAAATCCACGAGGAAAAAAAATGTTTTGGAAGTCTTTCTGGTCAGAGTGTAAACATGTCTAGTGATGGTTGGTCTAATGTCCACAATGAGTCTTTTGTTTGTGCCACATTAACCATTGAAAATGGACAATAATTTTTGTTTGAAATAATTGATACATCTGGAAATCCACACACAGGCGATTATTTAACTGGGATTGCTTGCAATTGAATTTTATCTTGTAAATCTAAATACAACGCTGATGTAAAAATTTTCGTACCAGATAATGCGGCGAACATGGCACTTATGAGAAGAAATATATCAGATAAAGTAAAAGTAGACTCTAAAATCATAACTTATGGATGTTCAGCTCACATTTTAAACTTATTATGTAAAGATTTAGAAATAGAAAATGTCAAAGAACATGGTACACAAATTAAGTACTTCAGAAATAATCATCTGGCTAGGGCACAATACATGCAGGCAGGTGGAAAAACTTTAGTGCTTCAGAGTGACGTAAGATGGAATAGTATATCAAATTGTTTAGAGGTATATGTAAGACAATGAGAGAAATTATTAAGTATGTGAGGAGAATAAAAAAGAAATAAACTCAAAAATATACCAAGAAGTTTCAAATATTGGTCTTAAGCTGAAGCTTACCTAAAAATCTTAAATCCTATAGTAGTGGTACTTGATAAATTACAGAAAAAAAATTCTTTCCCATCTGAAGCATGGAAGAAATTACAAGAAAAATTCCAGGAGTAATTTCAATTATCATTGGCTGAAATGCAAATTTTTGAAAACCGATATAAACAAGCACTAACGCTTTATCACTTTGTGGCTTATATTTCGGATACAACCAAAATCAAATTTATATTGACTAGTGCAGAAAAATATTCTGCATTAAATATCATACAAGTAATTTACGGAAATAGTGAATTCATACCACTCATTATAAAACTTGAAGCCAAAACTGAACCATTTTCAACAGTTCTGCTTTCAGAATAGGTGCCAGAATTATCCAGTGTTAGTGCCTTTCAGTGGTGGGTTTCACAACAGAATATTCCTGAAGTTGCAAAAATTTGTGTTTTTGTACTATAATGAAAATTAGTGTTGTATTTTTTAAAAATATCTTATTTTTTTCAATATTAAGAATATCATTTTATTTGCAGTTTGTATTTATAACAGTATTAGTTTAATTTGTATTTTGACTATATTTTGTAAAATATATAAATGTTATTTCTCATTTCAGATTTTTTATTTTATTCATTGATTAAATAAAAAAATCACTTGATTAAAATCATTGGTTTAAATCGTGATTTAAGTCAAATGATTTAAATCGGGCGAACCCTGATGCTTATTTTTACATTATCAAAGTTTTTACATTTATACAGCAACTAAAGTATTAGTATTTGGTAAATGTACTGTGTTCCATACTGAAGAGCTAAATGCTAGTGAAACGGGCCTATATGCGTGGATTTATGTTTATTTTTTTAAATCGCTACATGACCCGACACAAAGCTTTCTTACAATTATTTATTTTTTATGTTACTAGAGATTTGTCGTACTGAAGAATAATGCGGCGTTTCGGTTGGTTTATTTGCTTTCATCGCTAATTTGTGACAAACAAATTGTTGGAAACAATTCAGCAATAAGTATTCTTCAATCATCGAAAATAATGCTTGGGAAATGTTCATTACAACTGAAGAGACAAGCAGTCATTTGCTTGAAAGTGCTTTGTGAACGAATATCTTTTGTTGGACTCTGTTCATCTTGGAACCTGTGACGATTTTATCGTTCCTCGTTGAAATTATTTAGTCATTATTATGCACCAATTGACACGAGTCTTTATTTTTGAGCTTCGGTCAAATTATGCGGACGTTGATGTTGAGTTAGGCCTTGATAAAATCGTAAATAAATAATCTAACGACAACTTTCACAAGACATTTTCATTTTTTTCGAAAGTTTTTCTTACAAAATCCATGTTTTTCTAATTTCAGATGAAATCGTCCTACAATAAAGTAAGGATGTTTTTATATATGACAATTATCATATTTGTGCTGTTTGTATTAATTTATTAACTTTTTATTATTCTTGTATAATAAATGTGTGGAAATTAACTCGCATATCTCTCATATTTAGAAGCGGCGATGTTAAGGATTTATCTAATTACCGCCCTATTTTACTTGTCTGACATTTATCGAAAGCCTTCGAGATGTCTATTCATAACTGATTATTTACAGCTACTAAACACCTGGAAGATCTTAGCTTATTTTCGCAGTTAAATAACCGACAACGTAGACGTTGTAAGTACTGACTTCTCAAAAGCATTCGACAAATTAAGTCATCCCATTCTCTTAAATAAACTAGGTGGTATTGGCTGTCACATAACATTGATCAGATTCATTTATTCATACTTAAGTAATAGACGTCTTTATGTCGAACATAAAGGGTATGCATTTTATCAATACACTGCAATACACTGCTCCTAAGGGAGTCACTTAGCTTCTTTATTATTCTGTATATTTATCAATGACTTAGGTGGCAGGTTCCACTACAACGAACTTTTGTATGCTGACGATCTAAAAATTTACCATGTAATTACCATTAACATATCTGACGATTGTTTGAGTCTTCAAAGAGATCTATCACATCTTTCAGAGTGTTGCAATGCTAATATGCTACCAATTTACGTCACAAAATGTAAAGTACTGACTTGTGAACAATTAAATTTTGAGAATAATAAGTGGTCGAGACAATATCCGAGTATAAAGACCTGGGCATTGTATTTGACAAAAACTATTTAAACATTTTAACCACACATCCGAATACATTAAAAATAAATGTAGCATATCAGAATGTGCAAAGACTTCAAGTGTTAATTGCCTTAAGTTATTTTATCAATCTTTGGTAATGTCTACAATTGATTATTTTTTCATTGTGTGGAACCGTTATTATAAAAATATGTAAACCAAGTAGAGTCTATTCTTTCTTGCATTCAAAGTGAGTAACCAATATCCACCAAGCGGGATTGAAAATAATACATTATTACGCCAGTTCAACATGATTAGTTTAAATAATCGGAGGAAATAATCGAAGGAGGTTTAATCGAATCATCCGACATGTTAAAATTATTACAATTCAATATAAAAATAAATATAACTAGACATCCCTTGCTTTTTACCCCTTACAATTCATGCTGTGATGTAATGTAATATCCGCCTGTGAATAAGAGTAGCAATATGTGTAATAACATTTCATCATATTTTAATTTTTTTGGCATATCTCACGCAATTTTAAGGTATTATTGTATCAAAATTATATGTAATATATTATTCAGACTGTTTGTACCTGAATAAGGCTTGTTTAATATTTTCAATTAGTCTAATTCTAAAATATGAGCATAAATATTATTGTTTAACAATTACTTAAACTTGTTTATTTCTCTTTTCTCTCTAATGTGTATCAATTTATTGTGTATCAATTACTTTCTCTCTAATGTGTATATGTATATGTTTGTGTATATATGTAGAATTTCTATTTGCGGTGTTATATGTAACGTAACTAATATGTAACTATTTGTCCGTTATGGGCTTACCTGTGGAAAGTATTAAATAATTAAAATAAATTAAAGAATACGTAGAAAAAATTGTCTACAGAATTTGTGCGAACCCATGCAAAAGCAAAAAAAAATTCTAAATCATATTTCTTCCATTTACTAATCATTAATTGTTTTACAAATATACTTTAAGTTATTTAAATTTTGATATTTATAACATTCTGTTTTAGTATAACAAATACCATCCACTTTGGCAACATAGGACGTTTTTATGCTTCTTTACTAATAGGAAATATTGTAGCGGTACTTATAATGGCATTGCGTGGTCAAATTTTAAATATGGACGCAAAAGAAAGGTGCTCTATGTTTCTTGTGGCTTTAGCTGAAAATACTAAACCATACTATTTAATAGTTTTTGTCAAAATCTTAACTATTTTGCTCAGGTAAGCATAATTATCTATGTAGAATAGTTTAGAAGCGTCACATGTTTTATTCGTATTTTCCACTATAATGTTATTATTAAATCAATCAATCAAATCAAAGAAACCTTTATTGACAAACTTGGCAATTTTTTATTGGCAATTATTGGAAGTTTTTTCATACCCTAACAAATTTTACAAAAACAAAAATTATACAATAAAACCCTACAATAAAAAACAAAATCAAAATTAGAAAATAAAAATAAAAACAAAGAAACATAAATCCTAAAACCCCTCCTAGCTCCTACATTTCCTCCCCCAAAAAGGAATAATGAATTTTCCTTTTACTTTATTTCTTTCTTTTAATTCCTTTCCCTCTTCTTTCTCTCCTCCATAATTCTATTTTGGAGGAGAGAAATTTCATTAGTCGCCAAACACCTTTCTTTCTTGCTCAAATTCATTCCCGTACATGCATTCACCCAATGATCCCACATTTCCTCATCCCTTCCACATATCCTACAAATCCTCTCACTCTCATCCACCCAATAGCTGTTTCCCTTTTCCTCACTCCCGCATCTAAATCGTACAATCATTCTTTTTTTCCTTACTTACTTATTCTGTCATATACTCTAGCATTCCCTCGCCAATCATGATACTGAAATATTTCCTATTATATTCTTAATCTTTTCCATCTTTTTTGTACCTCGATATCATTAATCCTTAACTCAACTTCATTTACACCTTCGTCCACATCACATATTTTCTCGAACCATCTCTCCATAGACGACTATTATTTTTTCATGCATTTCCTTCCTCTCTTTTGTTCATTTATTTAACCGGCTACCCCTTCTTCTATTCTCCAAACTTTACAAATAAACCATTTTTACCAATTTCATATTCTTATCCGCCATAACCTTTCCTTCATACCTTACTAACTTCATTACTTTAGTCCCACATTTATACTTTGCACATTCTTGCAAAACTATCTCACTCGGTGTTGATTTTTCTCCTTCAGTTATTCTTCTCAATATTCCACACATCACTTTTTCCATCTTCTCTCTTTATTTTACACCCTATACTTCCGCACCATATAAAAATATTCTTTGGACATAAGCTTTCATTATTCTAATTCTCATTCTCATAGAATCTCCAAATTTCGTTTCCCACACACATCTTAACCTTTCCATTGCTCCTCTTGCTTTTGTCACTGCCAATTTTACATGCCCATTGCAATTCCTATTATAATTTAACGTAAAACCTATCTACTTATACATTTTACAATTTCAATCACATATACTATCTCAAATTTTTACTGTTTTTTTGCTGTTCCATCCACCCCCTTTCTTATACACCATTACTTTCGTTTTTCCATATTCATCTGTAAACCTCTTTTCTCCATATACTTATTCACGCTTTCAATCATTTCTTCTATCGTTTTTGCCATACACAAAATCATCTGCATATGCCAATGACCACATCTTCTCTTTCCCAAGCATGACCCCTCCACATTGACCATTTTAAAACACATTTTCCAGATTCACTTTTTACTCCTTCCATTCTAATTCTCCTTTTTTAACTCTCCTCAACACCCCTCTTCCTTTTTCTCCTTACTCCTTT
This sequence comes from Adranes taylori, assembly GCA_009867245.2. Classification (NCBI taxonomy): domain Eukaryota; kingdom Metazoa; phylum Arthropoda; class Insecta; order Coleoptera; family Staphylinidae; genus Adranes; species Adranes taylori. The sequence continues at coordinate 2,400 of WYDF02025675.1, read as the reverse complement.
CTTCATTAAGCCCATTCCAGTCCTCCCTATTTCTCTTTCCATCACTTTCCATTCTTCGTTTCATATTCCCCTTGATCCCTTTCATCACCTCCTTTATGCTTTTCATTTCCTATTATTTCTCAATTTCTAACCTTTCCTTAAAATCCCTTTTTTATCGTCTCATCTGGATCTATTTGTTCCCCATATCCTTTCTTTTTCCTTCCCGAATTTTATTTTAACCACTATTCTGCTTCAATCGGAAATTGATCTGCTTGCACTCTTTCTCTTATCTTAATATTATCAACAAATTCTCTCTCTCATTCATTACCACATAATCAATTACCGACCCTCCCCGATGTCCTCTAAATGTTATTTCCCCCATTTTGTCTCCTCTCATACAACCTATATCTACCGCAACTCCTTTTTTCCATTTATTCCATAACTCTTCTTCCTCTCGCATCCACAACTTTACGTTTCGCTTTTCTTCCGCCACATTCACCATCATTACTTACAGATCCAAAACTCACCACTCCTATTCTCGCATTCTAGTCCCTTAATAATATCATTATTTTTTACCCTCCCACTCATTTTTATTTTCAGGCACTCCTCCAAATTTTTATTCACATATACAAATGCAATCATCCAGTTTTTCCCATCAACTTTCCTGAAACACACTCCTGAAACACACTTTCTCTCCTTCCTTATCTATGCTACTATCTTCATTCACACCTATTCTTACTCCCGTAACGATTCCCCCACTTGTCTTTCCTTTTTTGTTTACCTTCTGTCACATCCAATTGTCTTTTTTTTTGGCAAATTTTTTCCTGCCTCCTTCCACTCCGTCTCTTATTATAATGTTATTATATTATATTACAGTTTGGTGTGTCGTTCTATCATTTATCTCTGAAGTTGTTGTATTGCTTTTAGTTGGAAGAAATTAGAAAAATATATTCCTGCAACGGACTGGTCAATACTTGCTAAAGATGATTTGGATTTTATAATATACGGAATTCTGCATTACTTTATGTATTTTGCAAGTGTCGGACTTTTGTATGTACTATCCATCTTTGTTGCATTTTCTCTAGTTTTTTTCGAATCTACCTTTCATAAGTTAGCTGTCAAGTAAGTTTTAAATAAATTCTAAATTGAAATTTGTGAAACAAAATTTATGTTTTTAGATTTTTAACAAAAACCATAGGTGGAACTCCTACTATATCAGATTATGTTATGGCAGCATTTAATAAACTACCCGGCATAATTGCTGTTTTCCTCATAGGTCTGAATTTTTCCACTTGCGGCGGTTTAGCGATCATATTGGCCGTTGGATTTTATTTCATTAAGGTTCGTATAAAACGTTAGAAACTATATAACTTGCAGGTGTTGCGACTAGAGACTTGTTTGCGATTGCCATGAATTATTTTTTAGGTCCAGTCATTGAAGGGTATGTGTTACTACATGAGTTGAATAAAGTTTTCAATTTTTGTAGATATGAAATTACAGCATCAAAAATACTTTGTCCTTTTATTCTGACAATTCTCTACAATGCAAAAACTGCTATAATCTTCTTTTCGTGTATGAATCGACTTTTGCAGTTAAATCTGTACAGTACAACATTACTAATCCGGAAAATTCTTATTTGTCCGAATTTGCAAATTTTACGAACGATAGAAATATTTTGAAATGGTTGCTGTATAACAGCTTTATTATAACACAAGTACAGTATTGTAACGCTTAAATTTGGGTGATGAGTTAACTTCCAACATGACTTGCAAGAGAGCATCCTTTTGCTTTGCAAAAGATCCCTTTAATGGGGTAGTGTACCCCATTAAAGGGATCTTTTTGTACAATAACTACAAAATTCAATTCATTTAAAACACAAGATTTAGTTATTGTTAGCGTCATTAATTGAATTTTATCTGACTCAGTCCACCAAAATTTTAATTAAACTACAAACAGTGGCCCTAACATGTATAATTGTTTTTCCTGGTCAAGGCTGTTTGAATAAAACAGATGCATAAATTCAACTAACTATATTAATAATGATTTGCTTAATGCTATGTGCAAATAAACAATAATTATTCGTATATTCAAAATAAATAACGCCCCATCAAAATAATAAAATAAAATAATATTTGTATTCAAATACTACGTGCAAATAGATGGCGTTCATATTCCCCAATTATTTATAAAATTACTTTACTTACAGGGTTTGTTCACAAACTTATTTTAGAATTTCACGCTGTTACCTTATTAATTCATTTCAATGTATTTTAACTAAATAGACTTGTGTTATAATTTTTTTAAATTTATTTTATGTGAAGAAGGAACAGATTGGTCCGCGCGGGAGTGGTTATCAATACACGAGTTGAAAGAGCAAAGCTGGTCAAGAAAACAGCAATTATAGATATTGACCGACTAAGA
>WYDF02025664.1:0-13006 GCA_009867245.2 Adranes taylori | reverse complement strand
TATATTGCCTTTGTATTATGTGTTTAATGAAAGTAATTGAAAGTAATTCGGCTAGTACTGAGAGATAAATGAGAGTAGTTAATACACAGGACTTTAATTGTTAAAGTTCATTTATCATATCGTTTTATGGGAATGGGTTAGCATCTCATAATGGTTCATTTCGTAGTTGTTTCGTCAACTACCATGTACGTGCATAGATCTCTGTAATAAGGTGGTGTGTATGGGTGATTCGGTATGTTGAGTAGTTGGTTTTCATTAACCCATGACATTACACAAAGCACAGGGTACTGGTGAAGGCTACCAGCGATGTCAGAAATGAATCTTTCTAGATTGATGCACTTTATTGACTTAATGAGGTGTTTCGTAGTTAGTACGATTAACCTAATTAGTGAGAAAACAATTACTTCTCCTCTTAAGTTGTCTGATCTATTAGAAACTGATTTCTAGCGCGATATCCAACTAACGTAAGTCGAAAGACTTTTCGTAGAGAGCTGTAGGTGACAAAATAGATTAAACTACATTCATTTTAATTATTAGGTGTCACTCCAGTGGAAATAGTATTCTCACATTTCATAACGCAATCCGTACAAGTATGTATCCAGGTAGCATTAGTACTTATAACAACGATTGGAGTATATGGATTTCAATGTAAAGGAAATATTTTTTGGATCACAGTTCTTGACATTTTAGTGGTAAGCACACTTTAATATATAACCACGCACCTACCTCCATGTCTAAATTTTTAAAAAATGCCTCTGATAGGATCCAAATTATTATTTTATGAGAAGTTAGTATGTTCATAAGGAAAATCGGAAACATAGTACCATATGTACAAAATCTCACATATTAAGTCTCATATGTCATGTGCCTTACATTTCACATCTCAAATCAACTGCTTCCAGGGTTACACATTCCACATTTCACATCTCAAATCTGATATGTCAAGGTTCTCACATGTCACCATGTCTCACATATCGTTCTTACTCTAACCTTAAAAAGCATTTCGTTAAGTTATAAAATTCAAATAGCATTTATAGAAAAACATATCGTTTACCTAAAGAGCAAAAGGAAGAAGTAGAGAGACAAGTTAATGATCTTATAAATTAAAATATTATACGTTCATCATCTTCACCTTGGTCGTGCCAGTCATACTAGTACCCAAAAAGCTTGATCAGAGTGGTGTTCTTAAATTTAGATTATGTACAGATTTCAGAGCCAGATTTCTCAAACCATCGACAATAAGTGCCCAATTCCTGACGTAAGGTCGATCCTGAACAAATTAGGCCGTTCCCAATACCCAATACCGTTCCCAATACTTTTTCATGTCGCTTAAATTCTACTTCTCACTCGCTATTTACCAAGCTCAGTTGATCTAATCAGTTGAGCTCAGTTGAGTTCGCAATGACAATCAATAATCCATATATAATAATACTTTCTATTACGCTATACAGCCACAATGAATTAATTGTTCTCTTTTGAATGGTTTAATCTATATACTGATGATGAAGTGGTATTAATATGACACTTATTAATTAATGTAAAATATTTTAAGTCCCACAATTAATAAAATTATTAATGAACGCTAAAGAATTACTTCAACCTGTACCAAACAAAATTCCTTTAAATAAATTTTAGGGTATGACCGGTATATGTCTGGGTTTCGTCATTTCGTCATTATGCAATACGGAATGTGACACACTGGATGCAGCAATTGGTAGTTGCTCTTGTGTTGCGATAGTGAGCGGAATTTTGTGGCCAATTGAATGCATGTTCAGTGGACTGAAACCAATCGCCTATATAATGCCAATAACAACTGCTGCCGATTCCTTGCGATCTATGTTTAATAAAGGCTGGAACATTACCCAGAATTATGTGTATCTAGGTTTCCTAACAAGTATCACTTGGATAATAATTCTTTTAACTCTATGTATTGTAATGCTTAAGCGTAAAATTAATTCATAAATTATATTTCTTGATTTATAAAACAAGAAACTCTTTGTGTTATAAATTATACAAAATAAAAATACATTAAAAATTAAATTATAATATTTATTAGAAAGTTTCTACCAGAAAGATAAGGCAGAAATATATTTTGGAGAGATTCACAGGTACGTATATTGTGATGTCAGATCTTTGAATAATATGAGCTCGATTACTCAAAAAAGTACGGAATGGACCATTTCTACTTTTCAAAAATTTATACTTAAGCGTAAAATTAATTCATAAATTATATTTCTTGAATTATAAAACAAGAAACTCTTTGTGTTATAAATTATACAAAATAAAAATACATTAAAAATTTAATTATAATATTTATTAGAAAGGTTTCTACCAGAAAGATAAGGCAGAAATATATTTAGGAGAGATTCACAGGTACGTATATTGTGATGTCAGATCTTTGAATAATATGAGCTCGATTACTCCAAAAAGTACGGAATGGACCATTTCTACTTTTCAAAAATTTAATACTCATGTTAAGCAGATGAAAATTTTGTAGCCGCTGTATAATTCTTGAGAGAAAACTAACAATTGTAATAAGAAAAGGGGAATATATAATTGCCCGGGAAAATTTATATACAAATATATATATATATACAAAAATATTTTAATGGATGACCTTCACAAATTTATCGGAAAGATCCATAATAAGAAGATTTAATAAAATAACTTTATTGAGTGCATCTGTAAAGATCAGATTTTTTATGATTTTTCGAATTTTTGGAGTGAATTTTTTCTCACTTGTTATATAATTCACCACACTTTGCAGTTTTAAAATCCTTTGCCTTAATTTGTCCATTACACTTCTTCCTCGTATTAACCAATTTCTACAAACTTTGGCCACCCTCACGTTTCCGGGAGTCATTCTAAAGTGGCCTTGTAGACATTTTGATTTAAGCTTAATAAGTCAGCATTAGGATGGATTCCCTATTCTAACACATGGTTAACCCTGGTCAGATCTTTTGATTTTGGCAAGAATTTAGACAGGTGATGGCGTTGTCTTTCCTGTTGTAAAAGTAGATGTCACTATAAAGAAATAGTAATAAGTCTCTTATACATGCCTTAAAATCATTGAATAAAGAAATTTGATCGCTGCGATTTGGAAACACAATATAAGAAATGTATATATGCACCGAATTTTGGTCTGTCTGTTCTTGCATATTTATAACCGAAAATATATTATCTTGTGTTTATAGATAAGTAATAATTATCATATATTTTTCTTTGCATTTTCAATATAAAGGGTAGATAAATAAATATGAATCCCTCTAGTAATTAAAATACATTTTCCGATATATAACATCATTTCAACGCATTTATATTCATTAAGAATTATTTATTTCGATTTAAAACGTAAACAAAAATTGTTCTGCTGTCGCCATCAGCTGAAATAAACATATGAAATAAACACATCGTGGGCATATAGAAGTGGGGACTAGAGATAGCTGACACTTGTTCGTAAGAGTGATGCATACCACTTCGATGCCCGCGGATATGTATAAGCGTGCATGTACCGTTTCTCGCTTAATGAAACGTTTTGGAATGACGAAGATTGTTTATAATTAATAAAGTGGGAATAACGCATAGAAATATACATACATAGAATACGACTGGTGTTGAAGGCTGGTGGCTCGCTATTCCACATACACACATGTATGATACTCATATGGCTTGCTGTTATCCGGATATTGTACACGGCTATAAGGCTGTGTTTAAACTTCCGTGTCTATACTGATTTGTATGAGACACCATCCCATGTCACAACATAATATGTGCAGGCTCCCACATATCCCGTAGCGCGCAATAAAACATAAGCATGGCTCCTGATCTATAAATAATCGCGCTTTACGTGTTTAAAATCAGTTCCTGATTTCGTATCGACGAAACCACTAACGGCGAGCTCCGCTCTGGTTTGAAGAGTTCTTGGTTGAGTCTAGCCACACGACAGCCAGCCACACGAGCCATACCGGCCAGCGTTAGGTCATCAGCAGTTAAGCGTTTTGATAAGCAATATTATATAGCTTACATCTAACCCGAAGATTAGAACAGGCTCTTAGGACATTTGTAAATCATACTAATCGTAAAGTTAAAGTTCTTTATTGGTACAGTAAAAATGCTTTCTTTATTACATTTCAAATTGATTCGTACATCAACAATATTTAATGGCGCCTGATTTCGCCTTATATGATATCTTAACATAACAAAACCAACTATCCTCTATATGCTGAATTTGCAGAAACTAGAAGCTACGTTCAATAGTATATCTAAAGTATGGTATATAAAACAATCCTTATTCTAATGCGTTAAACAATAATAATAATTAATGAGGATAATCAGATTATAACACTCCCTAATAAGAAAAAGTGCATCTCTTGCTACTGGTTTTACTTCATCCTTTCTTATGTTTTGGTACTTTAGGGGAGTTAACTCGGGGAGTTTTCGGCAGAAAATATTGTATCGCTGCCAATAAACCCGGAGGTATTCCACAATTTAGGGCCTAAAGAATCACCGGCATGAAAAGTGCTACTTTTTGTTGTCGGCAGGCCATTAGGGGTATAAGATCTCTTTCTTCCCTAAGTGATTCGGGTACGCGGAAATTCATTAAATTTCTGTTGTTTAACAAAAATGCCTCAAAAATCTTGATGAACGTAATTTTTGTCACCTTGTGTTTAACAAGATCGGTCCATAGATTTTATTATTATTTAAACAGTTTACTATATTATGAGTTATACGGTATTTGTTGAGAAATAAATGTTGTTGTTCACTTGTTTTACTACTTTTTTTCTTTATTAACAAACGACAATAAAAATTTTGTTCCTGAGTAGTAATTAAATTTTAATATTTAGGTCTTTGCTAACAGAATGCCTAAAATATAATAAACACTATGTTACATCATCTAAAAAGTTGTCGAAACGAAAATGTTTAAATAATTAGTTATATATCACTGTTATAAACAACTCGAAGATACAATATAAAACTGGATCAATTGATAACAAAGCAAATGGCACTTCAAAATATATTTGAAAAAATTCAAACCGAAAGATTAGAAGAAGAAGGGTAAGTGAAAAACATCAAAAATCGTGCAAGTAGAATATTTTAGCACAATTAGAAGAAAAAAGTATTAAATTTGTTTTAACATATGGATAATGAAACACATGGGCAGAATATAGCTATTAAATTGTTATCCTATACTCATACAATAATTGTTTACTATGATAAATGCAGGATCCTGGTTTCGTCATTACTTTCTTTGTATAACCATTACACTGCTTTCGTACACATTTAATATTATGTTGAATATAATCACATACAGAACGCAATAACAGGGTAACATAATCAGCTTTATTGAATATTTATAATACTTAAAATGCCTCTTATCGCTATTTTAACTGACTGAGATTGTGAATTGAAATTAATTGTAGTGCAAAATATAGTTATGATAATCCATTCTCACTAGTCATTTAAGATGAATTCATTCAGGTAGTTAGAAAATTTCGGATCTTGTCTTGTGCAACAGCATGAAAACAATTGCAACTCAATGACTTTGAAGGATACAAATTTAAATCCAAATCCAATAATCAATGAAACTGGAAAAGAAATGATCGATTTTCTGACAATTAGTAAAAAAACAACTCCAATCCAACATAAAGCAAGTGGTAAAATTCATATTTATTTCCATCCGAAAGAAATTAAAAATGTGACATTCTAGTTTTAGTAGAATATATGAAATTAATTTAGCTTTGAAAGTGAAATAATTAAACGAGCATTTCGCTTATAAAATAAATAACTCTTAAACATGTTTAATAAAATATTAATACAGCCTCATTTTCATCTACAGCTGTTCGTACTGCCTCTCTGCTAGACTCACAGTTACGTGCGCGTACAATCAATTTCAAATCCTTACTATTTATTCCCGAAATAAAAAACTTTATACCTACACTTTCGTTAACTGTATACAATAATTCTCGTGTTTCCCCCATTATCCGACTAAGATATTGTGAGTTTACTTAACAGTGCTTCAATTGCGCTATCAAACTCATGCAAATTGGAAACCTCTTGCTTCACATTTGTTAACCATTAAAACAGTCACACTTACTTCGGTAAGAAATAATATTTTAAGTCATTTAGTAATTGTAAATTAGAGACATATACTTGTTTCATTCGTAACTTCGCATTCTCTGGTAACCTACATTTTAAAACAAAATTCGTTGATAGTTTCTTACTCTCTCCCTTTATAGTAGACTAAAACAGCATTAATTAAACTTGCTCACTTCCATTCATACTAGATATAAGAATAGCAGCTACTTTCAGATAAACGAGGCCATTGTTCCAATATTTTGTTTCTCTTTTGACAATATTTTGTTTCATTGAACTGGCCCTTAAGATTAATAATTCGTCACTTTTAGCTAATAGTAATTCAATACATGAAACACAATTTCTACTTCATTCTATTTCATCCCGTTCATGCTTTTTTAAAATAAATTTTTTTTCTATAAAGCTACATTATACATGAGAGTGAAGTAACATGCAATTTAATTAATTAGAGAAATAAATAAAATCAAAATATAAATATGTAGTAAATCAACTTGTTCATAAATTTTATACCGCATTGATCTCTGCTTGGCTTTTCGAAATCTCTTGATGAATCTTCCGCTGTAGCCTCTTCTGTCAAAATTTCTAAACTGCTCCCAGAATGATGGATGCAATGACACCAAATTACACGATGATACCAAAAATTTTCTGCATCGAACTGCATCGAACTGAATTACCGGCTTGAAGTATTATTGTCTCTTCTTTTCTTGTTGTTGCAATACTGTTCTTATTTTTTCTTTCTTATTTTTACATATTATTCGCAAAGTCCGTGCCGTGTAATTAATTTCTAGTTTGCTGTCACGGTCGCCATGTGATATTCTAGTTTTAGTAGAATATATGAATTTAATTTAGGTTTGAAAGTAAAATAATTAAACAAGCACTTCGCTTATAAAATAAATAACACAAATATATTTAATAAAATTTTAATACATGGTATCTACACTGACTAAATCTTAGGTATCGAATCTACTTAAAAATAGAACACTGTACATATGTATACAACATAAAACCGCGCCCAATTAAAAAGTCGATGAAAGTTCACTTAATATTAGAAAGTCCACATATGTCGTTGACTATTCTCTATTTCATGAGAGTTAAGTAGTCTTATTTGCGTTCACTGTGCGCATACTCGCCCATAAAGGCCAATGACTATCCAAAATTGCAATTGCTTATTGCTTATTGTAAGACCGTGTAAATAATTCACTTAAAAGTATATTGCAGACTGTTGGGTTGCAAGGTTTTATCACCTACAATAATTCTGTACAAAATACACAATCAATATATTAATTATGGAAAATTAATAACTGAATGTTATAGGGAATTATAGGGAATATTATAGGGAATTACAGGAAAATTTCCACTACAAAATTGCGAAACAGATATTGATGTCTATATTAAAGGTAAACCACACCAAATCGAAATTAAAGATGAAAGTGTACCCTTAAATATGGAATTAATGATAATCTTTGGTCCAATATCTTTGGACAACAAAGCTAAAAAAACAGTCAGCGTAACTAATAAATCACTTTGTGCAGTTAATATTGTTTTTCACTTCCTTCGCTCCGGAGAACCGTCTTCCTTCGTTAAGATCAAAACATAAATTTCAACCTGAATATGAAAGATTGGAAATTACGTCATACGATATTGTTTTGAGTAAACCTAAAGAAAGTAGAAAAAGTAGTGACTCACTTTCAATGGCTGCTTGTAGTAAAAGTAGCAATAGAAGTAAGAACCGAAAGTGAAACGCATTAAAAGCAAGTAGCAAGTAGAGTAAAGCAAGTAGAAAAAGTAAACGGAGTACATCATCAGCTTCAGAAACTAGAAAAAAAGAAAAAGCGAAGAAAAAAAGTAATAATAGTAAAAAGAAAAGACGTCACGACAGTCGTTCTAAAACTAAATCGTATACAAGTTCACGAAGTAAACGTAGTGAAATATCTCGAATCTCGCAGGTTCTAACATAGGAATAATGTACGACTCAATCACTACGTGCAAATAGATTAACAAAAATGGCGTTCAAGTTCGTCAAATAGACTTCCAAATTACTTATGAAATTATTCTACTTACAATTTTTGCCATTCCTACCATCACAAACTTAATTTATAATTATACACAGTTATCATATTAATTCAATTTATTTAAATTTATCTCAATAAATAAACTTGTTGCCTAATAACTTTAATTTTTTTTCAAAGAATTAAAACTTAAAACAATTATTTAATTATTACCAAATAGCGCACACTATAATGCCACATATTTAACTATCAATACTTATTCAAAAATATAACTTATTCATGGTTTAATTTGGCATAAATTATAATTTAATTTAATTGATGATGTTGTTTTCACTACACTCCCTGACAAGGATTCATTCTGAACTTCAAAATTTCTTATTACTGACTATTCACTCCAGTGAAAGCTGTGTGCCTTTTATTCATTTCTTTTACTGGCTAATTTCCTACCAAAATCACGAAGAGTACTTCTCACTATTTTCTCCCTACCTCTAGTAAAATGCTATAATTTAATATATTTTCACTTAATTACCTATCATCCTACTCTACTAAATACTTTCGGCCATAATGAATGCATGTCCAATTCGATATGCTTTCTTTACTCATACTTATACTGTATCACACGGTACGTTTTGCGACTGCCTCTTGTTCTCCCCAAGTTAGGCTAGCAAACAAACTGCTCACATAATAACAACCTTTCACAACACAAAAAAATCTATTTAACGGTTGAAATAGCAATTACCTTGAACTATTTCAACAATAATCTCCTAATATTCCCATTGCAAAAAGTTTTGTCAATAAATAACTTAAAAATGTTTATAAATGTTTCACAATTATGATTATTTAATACTAGCTAAACCCGGTCACGCTTCGCTGTGGCTCAGTCTGATATGAAATGAACGTGAATCGGATGTCAAATGGCCGCGAAAAATGGCTCTACCTTTTATAAATCCATTTTGCGTATTCGACAACACCCTGCTCTCACTCATATATCTCACAATCCTCTTATTCATAATTCTTCCAAACAATCTATATACTCCATTCATGATAGTAATCCCTCTATAATTCTCCACCTGCGCTCTAACCCCCCTCTTGTATATCGGGATTATTTCCTCTTTTTTCCATTCCTCTGGTATACACTCCTTTCCATTCCATATTTTATTCAACCCTCTCACTAATGCTTCAATGTCTTTCTGTTTCAGGCATCCCCAAACTTCACATGGAATCCCATCAGGGCCTTCCGCATTCCCCTTCTCCATTTTTCGTATTTCCTCTTCCGTAATATTATTCTAATTTTCATTCGTACCATTTACATTCATCCTAATCCCATCTTCTCTTACTCTTATCTCCTCATTCATATTGACTCTACATTTATTCTCCCACTCATTTATCCCTATTATACATTCTTCTCTGTCCTTATCTATTGCCCCATTTATTCATAAATATTTCCATATATCACTTTCGCACTTCAAGCTTTTAATCCTTTCTGTTTCGTCTGCCTCCCTTCTTGCCACACTTCGTTTTTTAACTTCTCCTAGTTCGCTTTTTTGCATCGTTGTACTCCTTCCAGTCCAATTCCCCTTTTCTAACTGTCCTTGAAACCCCTTTTCCTTTTTTTTCCGAACTCCACTCCTCATCAAAGCTGTTCCATTCTTCCTTTTTTCTCTTTCTATCACCTTACTTCCTGTTTTTCATATTCCTTGTGATACCCTGCGTCAGCTCCTTTATACTTTTCATTTCTTCCCATTTTTCATTTCCTAATCTTTTTTTTATCCCATCTAAAACTAATTTCCTTTTCTTCATTTCCTTCCCCCTTTTTTTTCTTTGCCCGAGTCCCATCTTAGCATCCATTCTGTATCGATCGGGAAGTGATCTGCTTCCACTCTTTATCCTATCTTCATCTTCTCAAGAAATCCTCTCGCTCTTTCATTAATTACTATATGGTCAATAACAGATACTTTCCCATGTCCTCTAATACTAAATGTTATTTCTCCCATTCTTAGTCTCCTCTCATACAACCATTACTCATCATTAACTCTTCATTTTCCATCCATTCCATGAATTTCCTTCCCCTTGCATCCACAACTTTATCCTTTGATTTTCTCTCAACAACTTCCCCATCACTATTCACAAATCCAAATCCCATTTCTCCCATCTTCACATGCCAGTCCCCTATTATAATCAATAAGTGTTCTTCCTCTTCCTATTCTTTTATCCTCTGGCTCATTCTTTTCATGCACTCTTCAAAATTTTTATTCACATATACAATTGAAATCATACACTGCCTGTTACTGCTTTTTGTAGGTCTTCAGATGACAATTGCATATGATCGTTTAATAGCTTTTGATTTTTACTCAAATTTAAAATAGTTGGATTGAATTTACTCATTTCTTGTTCAGTTATATTTTTCATTTTATCATCATTTTTACTTAACAAGTTAATAGCATTATATTTTTCTCCGCCATTCGCGTCTAAATTACCTATAATTACTTTTAAAGCCCTACCAAGATTTTGATTGTTACCAAAATTATTTGCTTAACCAAAATTATGCCGTTGAACGTTTGGATAATTAAAATTTCTTTGTTGATTAAAATTTGGTCTAAACGGATTATTATTATTATTATTATACTTATTATTGGGTTGTTGATAGTTACAATCAGTGGGGATTTGCTAAAAGGTGAAGTACCGGAACGGAAAATTGTCAAAAATCTTCAGTTGCGGAATGGAAGATTGAATACAATCTTCAGGGACTAGAAGATTGTCAATGCAATAAATAAAAAAATCCAAATTCCTCAATTATTGCTATATATTTGTAAATATTTTTTAAATCTGGGACCGGCTTTAGATACGCAAAAATTTATTTGAATAAATGTAGAGCTCTAGTGTTATAATAAGTGAAAAATGTATACAGAAGCGATACAAAAGTACAGGAACGTGTTCCGCCTATTAAAAAAAGTACCGGTACGTCATTTCAGTGCGTTCCGGCCAAAGTGCTCTCTGGTTATAAGTGTAGCAGTTATGAAATTATATTAATTAGCAACATAGACTTCGATAAAATTGAAGGATGGAAAGTTTTTAACTTCGCAAAAGTCATGGCTTCTACTGAAGTTTGAAAAATGTCTTTAATTGGCAATGTCTCAATAATAAAATGAAACATTGTTGCTTCCATATTATTTATTTCTGTCATATAATTTTGACCTGTTACTGCTTTTTATAGGTCTTCAGCCGACAATTGCATATGATCGTTTATTAGCTTTTGATTTTTACTCAAATTTTAAATAGTTGAATTGAATTTTCTCATTTCTTGTTCAGTTATGTTTTTCATTTTGTCATCATTTTTACTTAACAAAATAATAGAATTATTATATTTTTCTCTGTCATTCGCTTCTATATTAACTATAATTACTTTTAAAGCGCTACCAACATTTTTATTTCTACCAAAATTATTTGCGTAACCAAAATTATGCTGTGGAAAATTACGTTGTACGTTTGGATAATTAAAATTTCTTTGTTGATTAAAATTAGTTCTAAATGAATTATTATTATACTTATTATTGGATCGTTGGCAGTTACAATCAGTGGGGATTTGCTAAAAGGTTAAGTACCGAAACGGAAGATTGTCAACAATCTTCGGTTGGGGGAAGCAAGTTTGGAACAATCTTCAGGTAATAGAATATTGTCAATACAATAAATAAATAAATCCAAATTCCTAAATTATTGCTATATATTTGTAAATATTTTTAAAATCTGGGACTGGCTTTAGATAAAGAAAAATTTATTTGGGGACATTTAGAGCTCTAGTGTAATAATAACTGAAAAATTTATACAGAAACGATACAAAAGTACTGGAATGCGTTCCGCCTCTTATTAAAGAGCCGTAACGTCATGCCGGTCAAAGTGATCCCGGGTTATATTTGTAGCAGTTATTAAGTTAGCTACATATTAATTAGACTTCATTTATTGTCTATAACAAAATAGATTATCTTCAATGCTTGATAATTACAATACACATAACTGGCTCTTATCTCCATTTAAAAAAAAATTTCAGAAATGAAAGCAACACATCAGGAGGTTCATCTTCCACTATTATTAAGAAGACACAAACATCGGTCGAAGGTACAAATATCATAATTGTAAGTGGAGCTTATATATCCTATAGTTCCAGGAAAGACACTAACCGAGTTTTAGATAATCTTCACATGGTAGTTCAAAAAGGCGAAATGTAAGCTATTAACAATATAAACATTGAACTTGAAGTTCTGTTTGTATGCTAAACTGTATTTCAGATATGGGTTATTGGGTGCTAGTGGTAGTGGAAAATCTACTTTATTATCATGCATAATTGGTCTACGTCGCCTGCAAGATGGAGAAATTTGGACATTGGGTGGAGCACCAGGTACAAAAGAATCGGGAGTACCCGGAAAACGAATGGGTTATATGCCACAAGAACTAGCTATATCCGATGAATTTACAATCCGGGAAACACTAGTGTTTTATGGGGCTTTTTATGGTATGAGCCAAAAGGAGATTAGTGATAGAAGCAACTTTTTGCAATTACTATTAGATTTACCCAATTTGAATAGAATGATAAGAGGTCTAAGGTAATTTTAAATGATTTTATAAACTATAAATCTAACTAAACAGCTCCCAAACTTTTTCTAATCGCCTCTTCTTTGAATCAAGATTAGTTTTAAAATTAATGTTTAAAATGAGTTGACGAATAGTTCTGCAACGACAAGGGTGGTAACCTGATAGCGGAGGGGAAGAGAGTTGTCGAGCGATCCCGACAGAGAATGTCCAGGAGCGAGCACAAGTAGGCCCGACGTTGTTGACCCTTCCCTAGAGAAGACAGAGGATGCCACCCGCTGCAAGAAGAACCATAAGGCGCCAGGAGAGGATATGATCAC